>SJYV01005995.1:210027-320760 GCA_006410875.1 Neotragus pygmaeus | reverse complement strand
AGTTGAGTCATTGGAAAAGACTCTGATGCTGGGAGGGATTGGGGGCAGGAAAAGAAGGGGACGACCAAGTATGAGATGGCTGGATGGCATCCCGGACTCGATGGATGTGAGTCTGAGTGAACTCTGGGTGTTGGTGATGGACAGGGAGGCCTGGCGTGCTGCGATTCATGGGGTCACAAAGAGTCGGACGTGACTGAGAGACAGAGACTGAACTGAACTGAACTGATGGTAGTAAAGGAAAGGCATGACAAACCTAGACAGTGTATTTAAAAGCAAAGACATCACTTTGCTGACAAAGGTCCATATAGTCAAAGCTATGGCTTTTCCAGTAGTCATATACGGATGTGAGAGTTGGGCTACAAGGAAAGCTGAACACTAAAGAATTGATGCTTTCAAATTGTGGTACTAGAGAAGACTTGAGAGTCCCTTGGACTGCAAAGAGATCAAACCTGTCATTCCTAAAGGAAGTCAATCCTGAGTATTCATTGGAAGGACTGATGTAGAAGCTGAAAGTCCAATATTTTGGCCACTTGATGTGAAGAGCTGACTCACTGGATGGACTCCCTGATGCTGGGAAAGATTGAGGACAGGAAGAGACGGGGTGACAGAGGATGAGATGGTTGGATGGAATCATCGACACAATGGACATGAGTTTGAGCAAACTCTGGGAGATAGTGAAGAATAGGGAAGCCTGGTGTGCTGCAGTCCATGGGGTCCCAAAGAGCTGGACGCTGCTTAGCAACTGAACAACAACAGCAAAGTAGTAAAGTTCCCACTGCTACAAATGTTAAATCATTGCCTATTTGTCATTTTTAGAGGAATTCTTGGACCTCTACCTCTAGTATTCTCCCCAACTCTTATATTCTAGTCCAGCATGTACAGTGAATTCTTCCTCAACATAACATAGATGTTCTTCCATATTGTTCCTAACAAAGAACCCATAGGAAAATTGTCAGTAAGATATTGTGACCAAGGGCACTGNACCTCTAGTATTCTCCCCAACTCTTATATTCTAGTCCAGCATGTACAGTGAATTCTTCCTCAACATAACATAGATGTTCTTCCATATTGTTCCTAACAAAGAACCCATAGGAAAATTGTCAGTAAGATATTGTGACCAAGGGCACTGGATTGATCTCAATGAAACTTTTAAGGACCTTGCAAGCTATTACTTGGTGGGTAGACTCATACCCAAGCCATTGTTTGATAATGAGACCCCAGGCTTGTAGTGCAGTTATAGAGCCAGGTATGAAGAAAAAGAAGTCAGATCTTTTAAGAAGCCAGGGGGAGAGTCAGAGAGAGGTGACAGATCTGTGATAGGGTGGCTGCAGGCCAGTTTCTCATCTTCCCATTTCTTACAACAGGCATTTTCGGCTTCTTGAAAATTGCCCAGAAGTAAAGCAGCCACCATTTCTAGTTCACAAATCAGAAAAACAGAGATGTGGGAGGCAGATTTTACCCTTTTTGAACTTTGAATACATGTCTGGTATATGCTAGATTCCCATCTTAAAGAGATGGGAATACCAGACCACCTAACCTGCCTCCTAAGAAATCTGTATGCAGGTCGAGAAGCAACAGTTAGAACCGGACATGGAACAACAGAGTGGTTCCAAATCAGGAATGGAATACATTAAGGCTGTATATTGTCACCCTGCTTATTTAACTTATATGCAGAGTACATCATGAGAACTGCTGGACTGAATGAATCACAAGCTGGAATCAAGATTGCTGGGAGAAATATCAATAACCTCAGATATGCAGATGACACCACCCTTATGGCTGAAAGCAAAGAAAAACTAAAGAGCATCTTGATGAAAGTGAAAGAGGAGAGTGAAAAGTTGGCTTAAAACTCAACATTCAAAAAAACTAAGATCACAGTATCTGGTCCCATCACTTCATGGCAAGTAGTTGGGAAAACAGTGGAAACAGTGATAGACTTTATTTTGGGGGGCTCCAAAATCACTGCAGATGGTGACTGCAGCCATGAAATTAAAAGACCCTTGCTCCTTGGAAGATAAGTTATGACTAACCTAGACAGTATATTAAAAAGCAGAGACATTACTTTGCCAACAAAGGTCCATCTAGCCAAAGCTATGATTTTTCTGGTAGTCATGTATGTATGTGAGAGTTGGACTATAAAGAAAGCTGAGTGCCAAAGAGTTGATGCTTTTGAACTGTGGTACTGGAGAAGACTCTTGAGAGTCCCTCCAACAGCAAGGAGATCCAACCAGTCCATCTTAAAGGAAATCAGTCCTGAATATTCATTGGAAGGACTGATGCTGAAGCTGAAACTCCAATAATTTGGCCACCTGATGCTAAGAGCTGACTCATTTGAGAAGACCCTGATGCTGAGAAAGATTGAAGGCAGGAAGAGAAGGGGACGACAGAGGATGAGATGGTGGGATGGCATCACCGATTCAATGGACATGAGTTTGAGTAAGCTCTGGGAATTGGTGATGGACAGGGAAGCCTGGCGTGCTGCAGTCCATGAGGCTGCAAAGAGTTAGTCATGACTGAGCAACTGAACTGACTGACTGACATGCTAGATGTATTATTACATTTAACTTCTTATATTTTTATTCTTATCTGACACAAAAAGAGATTGAGACTCAGCAAAATGAATAAAAATTCCCAGGACCCACAAACAACTAAGTAGCAGAACTTGAACTCTGATTTGTTTGATTTATTTTTATCTGAAATCAAAGACTATCCGAGGAGCATATAAATATATAAAGTAAATATTAACAGACTTGAAGTGTGAAATAGACAATAATACAATAACATTAAGGGATTTTAATACTGTATTTTTGACAATAAATAGATCATCCAGACAGAAAACCAACAAGTAAATATTAAACTATGTTAGATCAGATAAACAGAATAAATCTTTCCAACAATAATGCAAATCATTCCAATAATGCAAATCTTTCCAACAGCAGTAGAATATATATTTTTTCTCAAGTATAACTGGAGCATTCTCCAAAATAGATTGTATGTCAGGCCACAAAATATGTCTTAATAAACTTAAGAAGACTAACATAATATCATATTTTTGACTACCATGATGTGAAACTAGAAATCAGTTATAAGAAGAAAACTGGAAAATTCATAAGTATATGGAGATTAAACAACATGCTACTGAACAACCAATGGGTCTAAGAAGAAATAAAAAATGTTTTGAGGCATGAGAAAATAAAAATACTACATACCAAAATTTATGGGATTCAGCAAAAAGCAGTTCTAAGTGGGAAATTCATAGTGATAAATGCCTTTATTAAGAAAAAAGAAAGAGCAAAAATAAACAACCAAAATTTATGCCTCAAGGAACTAGAAAAAAGAACAAATCAAGCCCAAAATTATTAGAAGGAAGGAAATGACAGATTAGAATGGAAATTAAAGAAATAGAGGCCAGAAAAGCAACAGGAAAAAAGTTTATAAAACTAAGAGCTGTTTTTGAAAAGACAAAAATTAACAAAACTTTACCAAGAAAAGAAAGAGAGGGTTCAAATAAATAAAATTAGAAATGAAAGAGGAGACATTACAACTGAAAGTACGCTAATATAAATGATCATTAAGAGACTATATGAGCAATTACACACCAAAAAAAAGGATTACCTAGAAGAAATCGATAACTTTCTAGAAACATACAGCCTACAAGACTGAATCATGAAGCCACAGAAAATCTGAGATCAATATGAGTAAGGATATTGAGTCAGTAATCCAAAACTTCCCAACAAAGAAAAGCCCAGGATCAGATGGCATCACGGGTAAATTCTACTGAACATTTAAAGAAGAATAAATAAAAAATTTCCTCAAAATCTTCCAAAAAAGAGGAGAGGACACTTACAAAATCATTTTATGAGGCCAGCATTATTCTGACACCCAAACCAGACACTAAAAGAGAAGAAACTTGCAAGCCAATGTCTCTGATGAATATAGTTGCAAACATCAATAAAATAGTAGCAAACCAAGTTCAACAACACTTTAAAAGGATCATACACCATGATCAAGTGACATTTATGTCAGAGATTCCCTATAAAAATCCAAGTAACATTTTTCACAGAAATTGAAAAACAATACTAAAATTTGTATGGAACTACAAAAGAATTTGAACAGCCAAAACAATCTTGAAAAAGAAGGGCGAAGCTGGAGACATCACACTTCCTGATTTTGAACTATATTACAAAGAAAATTGCCATAATCAAAACAGTATGGTATTGGTATAAAAACAGACAGATAGATCAGTGGAACAGAATAGAAAGCCCAGAAATAAATCTATACATATATGGTTAATTCATGACAAAGGAATTAAGAATACGCAATGGAGAAAGGATAGTCTCTGCAATAGAAGATGTTGGGAAAACTAGACAGTCACATGCAAAAAAAAAATAAATAAAACTGGACTCCTATACTATACTGTACACAAAAGCAACTCAAAATAGGTTGAAGATGTGAATGTAAGAAGACCTGAAAGTATAAAACTCCTAGAAGAAAATGGGATAAATCCTTGATATTGGTTATTGGCAAAGTATTTTTGAATTTGACACAGAAGCACAGGTAACAGAAGCAGAAATAAACAAACGACATCAAACTAAAGGGCTTCTGCAAAACAAAGGAAACTCAATGAAATGAAAATGCAATCTACAGAATGGGAGAAAGTATTTGCAAATTATATGTTAATAAGGGGTTAATACCCAAGATATATAAAGAATTCATACAACTCAATATAAAAATAAAAATTCAAGCAATCATATTAGAAATAGGCAGAGAAACTGAATACACATTTTTCCAAAGAAGATATAGGCTGGCATGTACTTGAAAAAATACTCAACATCATAAACATCAGTTCACTTCAGTTCAGTTCAGTCGCTCAGGCATGTCCAACTCTTTGTGACCCCATGAACTACAGCACGCCAGGTCTCTCTGTTCATCACCAACTTCCAGAGTTTACCCAAACTCATGTCCATCGAGTCGGTGATGCCGTCCAGCCATCTCATCCTCTGTCGTCCCCTTCTCCTCCTGCCCCCGATGCCTCACAGCATCAGGGTCTTTTCCAATGAGTCAACTCTTGGCATGAGGTGGCCAAAGTATTGGAGTTTCAGCTTTAGCATCAGTCCTTCCGTTGAACACCCAGGACTGATCTTTAGGATGGACTGGTTGGATCTCCTTGCAGTCCAAGGGACTCTCAAGAGTGTTTTTCAACACCACAGTTCAAAAGCATCAATTCTTCGGCACTCAGCTTTCTTCACAGTCCAACTCTCACATCCATACATGACCACTGGAAAAACCATAGCCTTGACTAGATGGAACTTTGTAGGTAAAGTAATGTCTCTGCTTTTTAATATGCTATCTAGGTTGGTCATCACTTTCCTTCCAAGAAGTAAGTGTCTTTTAATTTCATGGCTGCACTCACCATCTTCAGTGATTTTGGAGCCCCCCAAAATAAAGTCTGACACTGTTTCCACTCTTCCCCCATCTATTTGCCATGAAGTGATGGGACCAGATGCCATGATCTTTGTTTTCTGATTGTTGAGCTTTAAGGCAACTTTTTCACTCTCCTCTTTCACTTTCATCAAGAGGCTTTTTAGTTCCTTTTCACTTTCTGCCATATCCATCAGGGAAATGCAAATCAAATCCACAATAAAATATCATCTCACAGCCTGTTAGAATGGCTGTCATTAAAGAGACAAGGGATAGCAAGTGTTGGGGAGGATGTAGAGAAAAAGGAACCTTTGTGCACTGCTGGTGGGAATGTAAGTTGCTGCAGCCGCCGTGGACAACAACATGGAGGCTTCCCCCCAAATTAAAACAGATCTACCGTATGCTCCAGCAAATCCGCTTCTGAGTATATATCTAAAGGAGGTAAGAACAGGACCTCCAAGAAATATCTATGCTCCAGGTTTGTTGCAGCACTATTCATAATAGCAAAGATATGGAAACAATCTAAGTGTCTGTCAACAGATGAATGGACGAAGAAGATAGAAAGAAGGAAATTCTGCCATTTGTGACAATGCGGATGAATCTTGAGGGCATTATGCTTAGTGAAATAAGCTAGACAGTGAAAGACAGATACTGCATAGTAACGCTTATGTGTGAAATCTAAAATCAAAGCAAAATAAAAAATGTCAAAAACAGAGAATAGAAAAGTGGTTCTCAGGGGCTGGGGGCTGAAGTGTGGGAAATAGTTGGGTTAAAAAGGTACAAAGTTTTATTTATAAGGTGCATAAGATTTCAGGATTTAGTGTTAAACATGGTGACTATAATTAATAACACTCTATTGTATTAGAGAATGTTTTTAATTCAAAAAATTGAGTGATGTGCCCAAGATCTCATGCAGGGCTGATAACCCGATGAAGATAAGCATGTTCTCCTTTCTCCAAATGGAATCAGCATTTTTTAAAAGCTCTGTGAGAGATCAATAGATAAAGCACCTACTGTGTGTCAGGCAGTGTGTTCACAAAATTATGTATGTTTCATAATTCTCCATTTATGTGCAGCAAAGCAAACATCAGATCTAGTGCCTTTGGAAGAAGCTTGAAAAGAAGTAAAACTAGAGATGCATACTTTGGTTGCATGTGCCAGAAACTCGAAGTGTCTAAGAAACAGCAGAGTCTTTAATGCATGGCAGCTTGTAAAGTTGTTTTTTTAGGGTCATTGTTCAAAGGTATAGCATGTCATTTCTGATTCCATTTATAGCAGGGGTCCCCCAGCCACGGTCTGTGGGCCAAATGCAGCCCTTGACCTGTTTTTGTAAATAAAAATTTTATTGGAATGTAGCCACATCCACTCATTTGCATACTATCTATGTCTGCTTTTGCATCACAATGAGTTTAATATTTGTGATGGAAAAATATGGTTTGCAAAGCCTAAAATATTTACTATCTACAAGACTTTATAGAAAACGTTTGCTGACCCTGGTTTACTGTATTTTTCAGCTCACTTCAGCACTTTTTATTGAAATTTCTCACTTTCCCAAAGCCCAGGAATGAATATTAATTCTATTGCTGCTTTTTAAAACTTCTGGCAAGTTGGTTATTTGTAGACGTAAATATTCTGGCACTGTTTCTAGCACATGTGAACCCCTATGTATATACACCACAGTGATGGAATGATTTCCTAAGTTTCACACCCTTTTTATAAGATTTGCCTGTGGCTGTGGGGGAGGGGTGGTATCCTACTCCTTCACTACAAATTCTAATGCAGGGGAGAAAACAGGAGAGCTGTGTGGTCCATGGGTCTGTTTCCTTTGCTTTAACTACTGGTGGACTCATTAAGGACTTGTTAGGTTGGGGAGCAGGTGCCCAGACAAGAATGAATCTTTGACTTTATTGTGTAGAAGCCCTGAGGTCTGAAAATATTAGGTTAAAGCAAAAGTCTTAGGCCTATATTAAGTGTTGCAAAAAGTTCCACATGAGTCTCCTTTTTGAATAGTGAAAACCAAAGACCTAGCTTTGTTTTCATTTTTGCCCTGGGTTGCAGGACAGTCTTGGTGAAATAAGATGCCCTTTCACGACACTCATGTTGATCCTAGTGATTGCATGTGTGTGTGCTCCGTCATGTCCAAATCTCTGTGATCTATGGACTGCAGCCTGCCAGGCTGCCCTGTCCATGCGATTTTCCCAGCAAGAATACTGAAGTGGGGTGCCATTTCCTTCTCCAGTTGTTGCATATTTCCAGTCTTTTGTTCTTGGTCTTGATTTTCCATGTATACTTGCATATTCCAACTTTTTCATTTCATTTTATTTTTATTTCAGTGTTTGTATTTTTGCTATACAGTCACTTCAGACACTTAGTGGGTAGAAATGGGGCATCAATATATACAAATATTCAGATAAATAAGGCTAATGTAAAATGCATACTTGCCCCCAGTAAAGTCAAAGAGCCTATAAATATGTAAAGTTTCTGTGCTTTAGAATGGAATTTCTTTGACCGTGTCTGGTAATCCTGGATATCTCATGAAGTTCTGATTGTCTGCTGCTGCCATTGTAGGACTTTCTGAGGTCCTTGGGGGGAAACATGAAAGTGGTCATTGGCAATGAAAAACTTGAAAACCTTGGTGTTAAAACATGTCTTCCAGACCCTGACGGTGACCACATTGTGGGTGTATTTTCCTTGGCACCGTCCATGAGCAATAACTTTGCAAATGCATGCAGGTGAGTGATACGGTTCCTTGGAGAAGTGAGCCAAGGCTCATGGAGAATATTGGAGAGCTGAAAGGTCCTATTTAAGATTCGGGCCAGAAGAACATAGATCTAAAAATTACACATAGAACTGGCTTTGGGAAACAGGCATGATGTTAACAAAGATGGTCCACAGTGCTCCTTGTTTCCTCATTAGCACTTTGCCCCACTTCATTCTCTGGGTTTCTTGCTGTCATATCTCAGTCTAAATCGACTTCTTGTAGCTTTGACTTGTCCCTCCTTCTGTCCCCCTAATGAAAGCTTATCAGTCCTTAGAATTTTCCTTTTTGCTTAGGCTAATCTGATAAATGAATTTAAGTCAGAAAGAAATGGGTCCCGATTGTAACCAAGCCCTTTCCCTTGGGATGTTTGGTCATTCCGAGAACCAAAATAAACTTGAGTGGAGTAAAAGTAAGAGGACAAAATCAGTCATCACAAGACCTGGGTTTTGTGCCAGCTCAGTCATTGATTATGTGGCTTTGAGCAAGTCCTCAGAACTCTTCAGATATTAGGTCTCTAATCGGTAATGTATGGTTGGTTAGGAATCCTAATGGACTGAGTTGCTGTGAGTAACAGAAGACTTGGTTATGCATGCAAAAGGATAAGAACTCCCCAAATCTGCCTGAATATAAGATGCTATTATCATTACAAATAATTACATTTTAAACTCCACACCACTATGACAGTTGACACAGGGCCATTGTGAAAAAGTAAAGGACAGCTCAAAATGGTGTTTCAAGTATGTCTCTGAAAGGCATCCTATCACTCAGTATTTTGGGAGACTCTGAGCAGGGCTACCACAGGCAGGGCAGAGGTGCTTTCCCGCAAGACTTTTAGCCAAGTGTGGGTTACATTATTATACGGTTACACTGGTTCTCAACTATTAAACAACTCTACCAATGTGGAAAGTGAACCTAATAATAAAGTGTACCTGTGTGTGACAAATGTCTTTCAAGGCATCATCTTAAACTTAATACTCACAACAATCCTGAAAAGAAGAAATTAAAATCACAAAATGAGAAGACAGAGACTCTGATATGCTAATTGGCAGCTTCTCTTGGTGTTTTTTTCCAGCATGGTCAGAATCACCTGGTGGCTTACAGGCCAGTTCCCCTAACTGGTGACATTCACAGGTGACATAAAGCATAGAATGATCACTGAGGCTTACACAGTAGGACCAGGAATCAGAATAACATTAAAGGGTTAAAATAATGAGCCCAAAGTATAAGAGATAGTGTGACAAGATGCACGTAGTGTCTTTTATTTAGCTTTGAAAAATCAACTGTTCAGTTTAAAAATTAAAAAAAAAAAAAAGGCTCATGAGTGTGTGTTGGGAATGCTCTAAGCATTTTAGATGAATAAAAAGTCAATAGAAACCAAAAGTGTGTTGTGACTGAAACTAAAAAGGCTGTATTTATAGAAGTAGAGGTGATTATTAAAGGAGGTGATACTGCACTGATTTCTGCATTGAGTAAAAAAACACTAGCTATATTTTGTTCAGATCTAAACCACCGTTAAACACTTCTGGTAGGCTAGAGATAATTCAGTATTTGACCAGGTTGGAGATGGAATCAGAAACTATACGAAATGGGGAGCAGACCAAATGGTTGCATTTAAAAAGAACAGAATCAAGAACGTACTTGATACTTTAAGGTATATAAAGGGTTGTCACAGGAAGAGGAATTAGGCTCATTGATCAGATGTCAGAACAAAACCTATGAGGGAAAATGTTAGGGATGCAGAATTTGGCTCATATAGGAAATAACTTTCTTTTTCTTATTTTTAAAAACAGTTTAGCTTACTTCTTAAATTAAGTTAAAATAAATTAAATTTGCTCATTGAAGAACTTTTATAACATACAAAAATAAAAGTATTAAGACAATGTAAAAATCAGCCGTGACTCTACCATCTAGAGATGATTACACCAGGACTGATTTTATAAGAAGTAGAACTATACAAAGCAGATGAATCTTCCTTGGGGATTATGGTTATTTGAGCAGATAGAGCAAGCAACTCTGAGAGCCTGTTCTAAATGCTGAGGTTCCATTCTTTACAATTCTATGTAAAACAAGTTCAAGCTAATGCACATTTCCAGAAAGCTTACTTGCATCATTTTCACAAGGACCTTCCACAGGGTGACTCAGGGTCAGAACAAGTGTTGAGGGTTCCAGACTCTAGGACATGATCAGTATTGGAGGTGAAGAGAGAAGAGAGGGCTATTTTGTGTTTTTCAAACCACACATGGTGATTGATGTCATCTGTCAACTTGTTTATAATATATAACACCCAAGCTAAGCATCCTATGGCATTCTGGCTTAAGCAAAAATTGTGCAATTCTCTCTTAACACCAAAAGATTGAGAACTCTTGGTGTTTCACCCTGACTAGAGCTGAGCATGGCTTCATAAGAAAAGTGGATTCTGAAGTCACAGAAGATGAATCACTTGGCCACTCAGGAGGAGCTGGGGAGGCAGCAGGAGAAGATACATTTGATGAACAACTTAAGGATCTGGACAACGCAAACCAGAGCTAGTGTTTGCATGAGAGCTGAGGCTGAAAACTAGCAGGAACTTAATAAAGCAGTGGCAAAAGACAGGGACTGGAAGAGAATATCGGGGTGGACCAGTTAGATTCCTACAGAATATGTTTTGTTAACATGAGACTGTTGTTTTCTTCTTTCTCTCCCAATAACAAGACTTTCCATTACGATCCCAAATTCTAGTACTAATCTATAAATAGTAGATATGAAATGGGGACATGTGACTTGGAAAAAGGATGGAAGACAGAAGTCCTTGTAAGTTAAACTGGTTTCACATGGCATTCTAATGACACAGAAACGTATGTGCTCGCCCCATCTGCTTGGGTGCCAAGCAATAGTCTGATCTCTGATTAACTGAAGTTAATCCAGGTGCTGGGAGATGGTGGGCACTATATACCACTTTCCTCCTCCAAGTCATACCATCATCAGTATCCAAACAGCCAGACAATGATGCTCATCCCAATTCAGTTTTCAAGCAGTAGTGTAGCTAAGTCAAACTCTAAAAGAAAAATGAAAGACATTGGGAGAAGGGAAAGATCACCAAGGTTCTTTCTAGAGTTTAGAGTTTAAACCTTGACATGGCTTTGTTTTTATTGCTGCCGTTTACTTACAAGCAATTTGGAGTCAGAAGTCCTAATAAGTGCTTCTCATTATACCTTTGATTTCCCCAGGAGCTGGCAGGATCACAGTCAATATGTGGATGCCTGCTTAGAAGGGGAGGTCACATTCACCCTGGTTCTCCGCTTCATCATGACTTGTTGGCTAGGACTGCACCATAGGCAGTGCACCCCAGTGACTGGACATGATGTCTGAGAGACAGGGAGGCAGAGAATTAGAGTTTAGGTTTGCTGATTCAGAGTAGCTTCAGAATTAAGAAGTCCTGAAATCGTAGATTGGGAAGGGCATTGAAGGTCATGCAGTAACCACCTCCAGCCCCTTGCCTGAAAGGATTATAGTAGAAAAGAAAGGGACAGGGAGTCTAGCCAAATTGCAGTAGCTCTACTGAGAGAGATTTAATCCATTTCACTTAAATTTAATTTACGACTGCTTTAGATTGGTAACATTGTTGGTACAGAAAGCCTAAAAATATGACTTAGTCTTTGATTCCAAATAATATCAGATTTCTTCATCTCGCAGAGGCGTGGGTTTATTTTTGTTGTTGTTGAACTTTGTTCTAATGGCTAAAACAAAACATAAACAACAACAAAAAAAGAGAAACATAGCTTTTTTTTTTTCTTTTTAAAATATCAACTGAAGGTTCAAAACACTTATGATAGATTTTAATAATGAAGAGAAAACTTCAGTAAGGTAGACTACTTAGCAACTCACTGGGAGCCACATGCCATTACAAAGAAGCATGTCTGGTTTGGCCGAAATCCTGCCTTTGTCTCAGAGCTATTTTGCTGTAAATTTAGAACAGAAATACCCTTTCTGGAATAAAAATGTAGCTTTGTTGGCTACAAGTGCATGTTTGCTGCCTCACAATTTTAGAATTAGACGATGGACTTATTTAGTAGACATCGGAGGGTAAAAAGCAAAAGCCCATAATTTAAAACATTCCACTCCACCACAGTCCAAGAAAAACATGGACCGGTGAACAAAACCAGCAGTATTGTAATAAGAAAACAACTAGGTGCATTTTTTCCAAAACCTAAAAACCAGGAATCTAAATGTATGAGTTACTGGCTAAAAATTCCATTTTCATGTCTCAGTTTTGAGCTGGAAAAACAACGTAGACCCGATAAACATCGTTTTAAAAAATGCACAAGTTCTCCTGCAGCCTGAGGTGTGGACAGCAGCCTCACATCCATCTTTATGTACTCAAGGGCACTTTCTGTGGCCTGGAGGGAGCCTGGGCTAAAAAGATTTTACTTTGCAAAGATTCATAGGCTTCCAGTCAGGCCTGTGGTGACTTCTGAGGCTCCCTCCCCACAAGTTATTTGGCAATGCTGTTAAGGTATTTTATTTTCCCCCTAAACACTTTGAATATCTGTTCAAGGTCCATGGAGTTTTCCAGGGCAAATGATGTGGTAACTGTTAGTAATGCAGGTGGACTTATCCAGGCTGAAAGGCAGGAGGGATTGGCATTTCTTCAAGAAGAGAGCTGAGGTGGACATGCAAGCCTCTGTTCTAAGACAATTATAAGATGCCAGTCAACCAATCAGTGGCATGAATAGCATTTGTATTTGAGTGTGTGTGTGTGTGTGTGTGTGTGTGTGTGNATGTATATAAACCTGAGACTGATTTTAATAGACATGCATGATCTGCTACCTCACACAAAATTGGTTGAAAGGATGGCAAGTGGACTACGCTATGACTATGGTGTGTGTGTGTGTGTGTGTGTGTGTGTGTGTGTGTGTGTCTGTTGCTCGGCCTTGTCTGACTCTTTGCTACCCCATGGACTATAGCCCACCAGGCTCCTCTGTCCTTGGAATTCTCCAGGCAAGAATATTGGAGTGGGTGGCCCTTCCCTTCTCCAGGATGCCATGATTATTATTGTGTTAATATACTGCTTCTTAGACTATAAGTTTCATGAGGGCAAGGGTTAGAGTTGATTCATCACTGTATCCTCAGTGTCCAGAACAGTACCTAACACAGAACGAGCAGATAAACTGTCTACTGAATTGGTGAGCAAACAAATATTATAGTTGTTTACTATATATAACTATAAATTATATTTTATACTGTTGTTCACAATTAGGGACTTTCATGTTTCTATAGCACTTTAACTTTGTAAAGGCTTTCCTTTTTCTTAATAAAGTTTGCCTTAGAAGGACGAAGTGAAAGGTAAGGACTCAGATACTGGGGATACACACTGGATTTCTAACCCATGAATAAGAAGATTAATCGTGAAGGAGTCAAGCCTCACAAAATTGCTGCTGCAGCCTATCTTTCTGGACCATATGTTCCAGGTTCTCTGGAACGGATCTGGTTGCTATATCTATTCCATTGTCCCCTTAAGGATATTCTTACTTGTCAACCATGTGTCCTGATTTTTCATTTAGAAAATATGGTCACCATATGTATGTTATAAAACTTGAGTCCCTAGACTAACTTCACCCTTCTGTGCAAGTATTACCAAATCCCATATTCGGCTAAATTTTCTACATGTGCTTCACATGAGTGCTGATTTCAGCTTTTTGCATTGATAATAAATAGATACATTAATAAGCCTATTTAAATTAATAACTTAGTTTTCCATAGAAAGATGCTTTCAATGACTAGAAAAATGCATTTTTCAAAACATATTGAATTATTTCTCTAATGCAATCAACTTATTCTTTTTATTCAACTTGAGCATCTTCTAATATTCCTAAAATAAAAAGACTCTCATAGGGCTCCAATAAAATTTATTAAATACGTTGATTCTAATAAGGATCCAGTGAAATTTAATAAAATATGATTTGCCATTATATTGCATTTGTTATTTTACATATGCTGAAATAAGATGGATCAAGTCAAATGGATATGTTTGAACAACTTCATTATCTGATTCCATGGATATCCTGGATAAATTTTAGAGAGAGAGCATATAGAAACCTCCAAGTATAAAGTCCAAGCAGATATTGTTTCTGGTTTAGCCTCTACACCAATTTACTCTGTGACTCTGTGCAAAATCCTTCCACTTTGAGGATTCAATGTACCCTTCTGTAAATTAAGTACCTTAGTCTAGGTTAATGGCTCTCCTCCCCTGCTCTGGTAGCCCTGGAGTCTCTTGGAGGCCTAAGAATTTGCCTTGGAAGACCCCTTCCCTTGCCTTTCCTTCATTTGGAGCAGCTTAGCACATAATCCATTAAGTACATACGGTTTGGGAAAAAAAAAAAATTTACAACTAAAATAGTTTTATGGTCCTTTGGTGTCTGTTTAGTCTGTACTTCTACCTCACTTTGTTAAAATATCACTGTGAGGGATATGGGGTTTACCTGGGTGGAAAAAAGGTACAGGCATGTACATAAGCAGCAAATAGAATAAGAAATCTTTTTGTGTAACTTGCTAGGGTAGAGTAATGAGGGAATCATTGACCGACTTGGACCTTCAAGGGGAGAATCAATGTAGTGAAGGAAAAGTTTCAATCTGGGAAATGGTCTTTGGTTCAAGCATTGGCAGCAGAGAGATGTTGGGTCATTAGCCACAGCACTGAAGTGGAATTTAGAGTGCATTAAATACAGAGATGATAGGTACAGAGAGCTGGTCACCATGGGTATGAGCCAAGCTTTGATATGGTTATATGTATGCAGGGATTGAATGGGCTAATAGGAAAATTTCCAGAAAACTGGAGGATAATAAGAGCACTCCATCACTGATATGATCAGTCCTTGACTTGCTAAGTTGTAGGCACTGGTGTTTTCCATCGGGCCCATACTCCTGGTGAAATTCTGATCAAGACTTGGCAGAGCATTTGTAGGGTCAGCCCCTCTATTGAGTGGAGCCTAGAATTAGCCTTTTTTTATTTAGCCCATTATTCAGGGGGCCTGGAAGTCCTTCATGGCCCCACGTGCTCTCTGCATTGCTGATTTACTATTATTCCTGATACATGGATCCATTCCAACTGGGTTTCTTGTTTTTATACTGACCCACTCAGTACAGTTTCTTTGATAGAAATTCCAGCCTAAGTCAAGCCTGGGCTCACCCCCTGATTTGGGTACCCTTTGATGTTCCTCTTGGAGCAGTTGGGGTTTTTCTTTCATATCCCATCAGTCTGCACTGCTGAGGTCCCAGAATGTCTTAAGATATGTCTGTCCAGCCATGAGCACCACATGCTGAGAGGCTTTGAGAGCAGCCAGGTTTTGGCTAGAACTTTAAAGCTCTGCTTTCTTAGAATCCTGTGTGTCCAGAGAAGGACTGTTTCATAGACCCGGATCAACCACATGGGGGTGGAGGGGTGGGGAATCACAAAGAATGCAGGCCAGGTTCAGCCCTGGCAGGCGTCCAGCACCCAGTTTAGTGGTTCCTCCGGCTTGTGGATCTGCCTTAACCCCCGAGGGCTGCTGTGGCCACTGTAACTGAGAGTGAATTTGACTTTAGCTTATTTCCTTCTTAGTTCCTGGCCCCACACATATTCAATCCATGGTGCTGTCTTCCTGTTAGTGTGTCCCTCGTCTTGCCCCTGTTGTGGCTCTTTTCCAGGAATTTTTGATATCTCTCCAAGGACTAGAAGGCATTTCCAAGAGCTGCAGTCTAATTCGGAGGGCAGTTGGCTTCCAAAAGTTCCCTGTGTTTCCCAGAGAAGGGTCGACCACAATTCTAGCACCTTGGGGATGGGGCTCCATCTCGTTTCTTTCTCCCCTCTAAGGTCCTGTGTCAAAATGAAGTTTCACTAAAGGAGGCCATGACAAGTTACTTGATTTCCCCAGGATGTGCCATGACTAATCTGCCTCCCCAGGGAGAGGTGGTGTGGCTGCTTCATTACGTGTTCTGACCTTCAGCGTCACATATCCTTCTGCCCTGTCACCCACCAATCGTCTTTGCTTTCCTCCCATCCCTGTGGCTCTGACAAGAGCTGAGAAGAATGTCTGAGCACACAGTGTCATCTTTGCTCACAAGTTTGTTTTGTTGTTTCCAGTGGAGGATTCTCCAGGATAGGCTTGAAATCCCCTTTCCTTGGCCACCCATCATAGCCTGGCTGAACTCAATGCTCAGTGCATACTTATGGTTGATTGAATGTGTGATAACACAAACCTGTATGCTCACGCAGAGATTAGACAGCACCTTCCCAACCATTTCTTCATCTGAACTTTCACCATGGCAGTGGAAATCAGGAAAGGTTGACTAGAAGGCTGAGCTTAGCTAGGATGCTGAGATGGCTGAGTCTTTCTGTCTTCACCTAATCTGGGACCTTCTCTACTCCAAGTGGCCTCTCCATTTGGTTTCTGCAAGTGTATCTTCCAACAGGTAGCATGCTTTCTTACATAACAGCTCAGGACTCCTAAACATGCAAAAGTAGTCATCGGGCATTCTTAAAGCCTATGTTCAGAATTGGCACAGTGTAATAATGTATTCTAGGCCTCCCTGGTGTCTTAGTGGTAAGGAATCCACCTGCCAATGCAGGAGACATGGGTTCAGTCCCTGGGTTGGGAAGATCTCCTGGAGGAGGGTATGGTTACCCACTTCAGTATTCTTGCCTAGAGAATCCCACTGAGAGAGGAACCTGGTGGGCTATAGTACATGGGGTTGCAAAGAGTCAGACATGACTGAGTGACCAAGCAACAACAAAAATCCTGTATTCTACCCATGAAAGTAAGTTATAGACCAAGCCAGATCTAATGTGGGAGGAGGCTATGTCAGGTCATGGATTTTGGGGTTACTGGGGTGGGGGTGGGGGTCTTCCTATCTTTGAAGACTAGTTATTATGATTTTGTAATCATTTTCTTAGATACGATGCTCTCAGTGCTGTGTTTCTCTCATAATTTCCTAGCTAGTGAGAAGAATGGCCAGGTAATTAAAGCAGCAACATAAAACTCTCCCTCCTAGATAATCCTAGAGTTTAGAGGTAGGTACTAATACTTCACAAAAAGATTTCCTTATATAAAAGAAGTGCTCTGAAGTCCTTTGGATAAGGACCCTGGACATGTATTGCCTTTTAGCCTTAATTAATAAGTAAGCCATATTGTCTCTTGTAGACAGCAGGTTTGAATGTTCAGTCGGAGATAAGAATATGGCAAATGACTATGCCTATGCCTATGCCTGCCTATGCTTGTTTTTATGAACCTCCAGTAAGCCCCAAAACAATGACTGTTGGAGGCAAAATGATAAGAGCAGAGGCATTTATTTCAGTGAGACAGGCCTGGGTTTGGTTCCTTGTATTATCACTTACCAGCTATGGGAGTGATAGGCCCTACTTCAGAGTAGGAGTTTAATAAACATTAGATTTTCTTTTAAACAGATAATTTTCTACATTAACATAAACAACAACATTTAGAGATACTATACAATAAGTCAGGCAATGTTTTAGTTGCCAAGAATACTTGGAGGATGCAGGGGGTGAAGGAGAGGGAGAAGTAGAAGATTACTCATTTATCTATTTGTAGCTTCAGGAAGCCAGATAGATGGTGAAGTCATTCACTGTATTAAGGAATACAGCAGGAGGAGGCAGTTTCCCCCCTCTTGCAGAACTTCTTATTACACCATCTCTGAAGCCTTGGAGCTTTTCCTTTGAGCTCACATTTCTAGTATAGAAGTATATAAGTCAATCTTCACTGGGTGTGAGGCTCACATTACACATGAACAAAAATAAACCACTGTTTTTGGAAGTCACTGAGATTTTGGGCTGTTACCATGGTCTTACCCAGTGAAAGCTGACTAACACAGAAATTGGTACCAGAAGTGGGGTGTTACCATAACAAAGCAAAATGAAACAAAAACAACCAAATTATGTGGCACTGGCTTCAGAGTCAAGCAGTGGGCAGGGAGGGAACTATTATTGAAGTTGACAACAAAGTGACTCATGTTAGGCAGTGGCTAAACACTTTGGTAAAACTATTTCCTGAGATAACCATACCTAACAAAGGTGTGGCTCTAGGTGAAACTTTGGGCAAACAGAATGAGGCCTGTGGGCTTGCTTGTTCTTGGTTGCAAGTGACAAGGTATTATAAGAAAGAGATGAGTTCAGAAGTAATTGTTCAGTTTTCCAGCATGAATAAAAGGGAAAAGAGAATTCAGAACTTCCAGGCATTGTAGGATGCAAGTGATTCTCATATACAAGCTATAAATGTTAAACTGAAAAATATGTTGAACAACGAAAGCTAATTATATTATGGCTCCAAGCAAAGTCCAAATTAAGGGTGTAGCCTCCATACCCTTTGTTAAAACCTGTAAATGAATTAAGGTGATCCTGAGTAAATAATTTAAATTAGACAAAATGGTTCAAGGAAAGGAAATGTTTGCTCTCTCATAAAAGCGTGATAAGTTTGAAGCACCTCTAATTAATTCTAGAACAAGAAGCATGTCTTCAAAGGAATTCTGGGTGTGGCTGTTGGCACATAATGTTGGTTGGTGAAGAGCCAATGAGGGTTTGAGAGATTTTTACTTCCAAAACAGCCACCAGCATGAATTAAGAGATTGTAACTGTTAAATACATAACTAAATTTAAGGCCCCCAAATTTCTGCCATTCAGTTCCCAAGGATAGAATATCCCCTAATATTCTCTATAGATATATCCAAAGTGGGCAATGGCAAAGGAGAAATTATCCAAGGATGAAGGTAAAAGCCATGGAGAGCAATGGCTGCACCCAGGGAGCAGACCTGGTATCTAATCAAAGTGTGGGTATGGGTTTAACAGAATTTGCCCATCTATATTTCAGAATTGCTATAGACCAGCACCAGTGATCACCTGTTGCTTCTCCTTTACAAATGGAGCGTTCATTACAGTTATTCTGGTCTTGTTCTACCAATGTATGTTGAATTTGGAGAAAGAAAAGATAACTGTCTTTTACTTTGATTTGGTTTTGGTTCTCTGGATCAAGAGAAGCAACATTTTGACCACCTTTAATGTAGAGACTTTCCATTTACTATCATATCCCATTGGACTTCTGCCCTTCTCCTTTGGGGAGTGGCATATATTGTGTGCAGAAGGGAGGGAACAAATATTTATGATCAAGATACTTATCACGAAATATTATATCATTGTTCCCAACCTTTGCTTCCTCCTTTCCAAGAAGATTATATATCTCTGCCTCTTGTGGTGTGATTTGAAGAGCTTCCCTGTGGGATGAGTATAGTTCTCTGCCCCATTTTCCACTTGATCATGCAATTTCTTGGATTAATGAAATATGAGCAAAATCGTTACGTGCCATGAGTGAACAGAAGTTTTAAGAACCACTGTGCTTTTCCAGTAGCTCTCTTGACCTTTTTTCTTTGCCATGATAACAGTACAGAGAATGCTTTTTCTAGTCTGATCTCCAGGATAGGAAGACCATATGCAGAATGTAGCCAATCAACAGTCCACAAGAAACATGAGTAAGGAATAAGTTCAATAAGATATTATGTTTCTGTTGTAAGAATCTTGGAAATCTGAGGATTTTTTTATTTGTAGGTTTAGTGAAGTCACAAAGCTGACTGATATATCTGGTATCGGGGCCCAGAGTGATCATGTCCCAGGCCTCTGGGTTACATCCTCAGAATTTCACTGAACAGTTTTTATCTGATTATTAATCATAACTCACCTTCACTGTTCAGAAGCTCAAGAAAGTGATGCTATTTTTCTGAAGGAAATAGTCATAATTTGTAGTTCATTGGATATGTATTGCAGTTCAATGCATTAATGTACAATAATGTATAGCAGTACAAGAGAATACTAAGTAAAATGAGAGTCGTATTAATGGAATAATATAAAAACCTTATTTCACATATGTATGATTATATGTATGTATCTATCTCACATATTAACTATAGAACATATGAGAATCACATGTGTGCATGCTGAATTGCTAAGTCATGTTTAACTCTTTGTGAACATGTGGATTGCAGCCCTCCAGGCTCCTCTGTCCATGGAATTTCCCAGGCAAGAATATTGGAATGGGCTGCCTTTCTTTCTCCAGGGGATCAAACCAGCCTCTTCTGCATTTACAGGTGGATTCTCTATTGCTGAGCCACTAGGGAAGCCCACTGTCTAATATATAATCTTAATCAAATATCTCCAATTGTCTCAAAAATGCCTTTTATGGCAAAAGAAAAAAAATTTTTGCTCTAAGATCTAATCTACGATCATGCATTGTATTTAGTTTTCATGTCTCTTTAGTGTTTCAAACTGGAACAGTTAGCCTCCTCAGTCTTTATTTTTCTCCTTTTATAATCTGACATTCTTGAAGAGTACAAGTCAATTTTATACACCATTCCTCAATTTGATGTGACTTTTTCCACAATCACATTCAAATTATGCATTTTTGTCATGAACATCAGAGAAATAAAATATAGTGTTCTTATCGGCAATGGCAACCCACTCCAGTACTCTTGCTTGGAAAATCCCATGGACGGAAGAGCCTGGTAAGNTGATGTGACTTTTTCCACAATCACATTCAAATTATGCATTTTTGTCATGAACATCAGAGAAATAAAATATAGTGTTCTTATCGGCAATGGCAACCCACTCCAGTACTCTTGCTTGGAAAATCCCATGGACGGAAGAGCCTGGTAAGCTGCAGTTCATGGGGTCGCTAAGAGTTGGGCACGACTGAGCGACTTCACTTTCACTTTTCACTTTCATGCATTGGAGGAGGAAATGGCAACCCACTCCAGTGTTCTTGCCTGGAGAATCCCAGGGACTGGGGAGCCTAGTGGGCTGCCGTCTATGGGGTCGCACAGAGCTGGACACAACTGAAGCGACTTAGCAGCAATTCATTATATCAGCCATAGGATGTAGATTTGTCCCATTACTATGGATGTTAAGGTCTTCCCTGGTGGCTCAGTTGGTAAAGAGCCTGCCTGCAATGTGGGAGACCCAGGTTTAACATCTGGGTTGGGAAGATCACCAGGAGAAGGAAATGGCAACCCACTCCAGTATTCTTGCCTGAAAAATTCCATGTTCAGAGGAGCCTGGTGGGCTACAATCCATGGGGTCACAAAGAGTCTGACATGACGGAGTGACTACACTCTCACTTTATGGATGTTAACTTAGGTCACTTGGCTAAGGTGGTATCTACAGGATGCTTCATATACAGTTACTCTTTTTTGCCTTGAAATTAGGGGATGTTTTGTGAGCATAACATTTTTTGCTCACACAAAACACAAAAACATGTTTTGTGTTTTTTTGAGATAAAGTAGATACCATGTTTCTTATCAAAATTCTGTTAGTTTTAGCATATATTGCTAACTCTTGCTTGAGTAACATTACTTTGGTTAACAAACAGTTATTTCTAATTTTATGATTTTTTTATTCATTTCAGTTCAGTCGCTCAGTCATGTCCAACTCTTTCGACCCCATGAATCACAGCACACCAGGCCTCCCTGTCCATCACCAACTCCCAGAGTCCACTCAAAATCATGTCCATTGAGCTGGTGATGCCATCCAGCCATCTCATTCTCTGTTGTCCCCTTCTCCTTCTCCTTCTTCTATCTCCAATACCACAGTTCAAAAGCATCAGTTCTTCGGTGCTCAGCTTTCTTCACAGTCCAACTTTCACATCCATACACAACCGCTGGAAAAACCATAGCCTTGACTAGATGGACATATGTTGGCAAAGTAATGTCTTTGCTTCTGAATATGCTATCTAGGTTGGTCGTAACTTTCCTTCCAAGGAGTAAACATCTTCAACAAATTCATTGTTGAAATTCTACCTAAGGAAGAACTTTCCATTCTTTTCAATTTTTGTATTTAGTCAAATTCATTCAGTTCAGTTCAGTCNACTATTGGAGTTTCAGCTTTAGCATCATTCCTTCCAAAGAAATCCCAGGGCTGATCTCCTTCAGAATGGACTGGTTGGATCTCCTTGCAGTCCAAGGGACTCTCAAGAGTCTTCTCCAACACCACAGTTCAAAAGCATCAATTCTTCAGTGCTCAGCCTTCTTCACAGTCCAACTCTCACATCCATACATGACCACAGGAAAAAACATAGCCTTGACTAGACGGACCTTAGTCGGCAAAGTAATGTCTCTGCTTTTTAATATGTTAGCTAGGTTCATCACAACTTTCCTTCCAAGGAGTAAGCATCTTTTAATTTCATGGCTGCAGTCACCATCTGCAGTGATTTTGGAGCCCAAAAAAATAAAGTCTGACACTGTTTTCACTGTTTCCCCATCTATTTCCCATGAAGTGATGGGACCGGCTGCCATGATCTTAGTTTTCTGAATGTTGAGCTTTAAGCCAACTTTTATTTCCCCTATATATTATTTTTATAAACTTAAAACTGTACCATGCTAAGATTAATTACGTATGAATTTATGAATTCTTATTTTATTTCATGGGTGATAATCCACTGTTATTGTTGTTCAGTTGCTAAGTCATGTCCAGTTCTTTTCAACCCCATGGACTGCAGCACGTGAGCCTCCTCTGTCCTCCACTATCTCTCAGAGTTTGCTCAAATTCATGTCCATTGAGTCAATGATGTTATCTAACCATTGTCACCCTCTGCTGCCTGCTTCTTCTATTGCCTTCAGTCTTTCCTGGCATCAGGGTCTTTTCCAAGGAGTAGGCTCTTTGCATCGAGCGGCCAAAGTATTGGAGCTTTAGCTTCAGCATCAGTCCTTTCAATGAGTATTCAGGGTTGATTTCCTTTAGGACTGACTGGCTTGATCTTGCAATCCAAGGGACTCTCAAGAGTCTTCTCCAGAACCACAATTTGAAAGTATCAGTTCTTCAGTGTTCAGCCTTCTTTATGGACCGACTCTCACATCAGTACATGACTATTGGGAAAACCATAGCTTTGACTAAATGGACTTTTGTCAGCAAAGTGATGTCTCTACTTTTTAATATGCTGTCTAGGTTTCTGATAACTTTTCTTCTAAGCAAGTGTCTTTTAATTTCATGGCTGCAGTTACCATCTGCACTGTTTTTGGAGTCCAAGGAGATAAAATCTGTCACTGTTTCCTCTTTTCCCCCTTCTATTTGACATGAAATGATGGGACCAGAAGACACGATCTTAATTTTTTGAATGTTGAGTTTCAAGCCAACTTTTCCACTCTCCTCTTTCACTTTCCTCAAGAGGCTCTTTAGTGTCTCTTCACTTTGTGCCATCAGAGTGGTATCATTTGCATATCTGAGGCTGTTGATATTTCTCCCAGCAATCTTGATTCCAGCTGGTGATTCATCCAGCCTGGCATTTCTCATGATGTACTCTGCATATAAGTTAAATAAGCAGGGTGACAATATACAGCCTTAGTGTACTCCTTTCCCATTTTTGAACCAGTTAGTTGTTTCATGTCCAGTTCTAACTGTTGCTTCTTGACCCACATATAAGTTCTCAGGAGACAGGGAAGGTGGTCTGTATTCTCATCTCTTTAGGAATTTTTCCAGTTTGTTGTGATTCATACCAAGGTTTTAGCATAGTCAATGAAGCAGAAGAATAATCTGTTACTATCATTTATTCAGATTCTCAAACTATCCTCAATTTGGCTAGTGGGAGTCACTTCAAGATGGGTTCTATGTCCTTTTGAAACTCTTCTATCATTCTTTGAGCACTTCATATTGTTTGACATGAGGCAATATTCCAAGCGCATCTTATGCTTTCCCAGTTTCAGCCCTGAAACCAGCCATTTTTCTGAGGATTCCCAGTTCCTTCTAGTGGGGAATTATATTTGGAAACCAAGATCTGGATGCTAGACTGTCTTTTTGTTACCAAGGACAATGTCATTTTAACATTTATCATTTTGGTATTTCTCTTTGCATTTTCCCCTATATATTAGTTTTACAAACTTGAATTGATCCATGCTGAAACATTTGTTCCTGATTTTTCATAACAGCATAACATGAATATTTTCTGGTTATTCCAAACATCTTTGTAGATGCTTAAACAGTTTTCATGAATAGTTAAGGCCAAAAGTTACTTTTGCATTTGGTATCACTGGAAAATTAAGTTACTTCCAATTTACTTTTGTAAACCACAGTAAGTGATAGTAATAATGGGTACATTTGTTTTTAAGATGCTTTCCCAAGCAATCTCTATTTTAATTCTCACAATAGTCCTATGATGCCTTTTTACAGGGGAAGATCGTGGCTCAGAGATATTCCATGATCCTAAGCTCAGTGGAGTTGGAATGAAGCCTAGATCCTCTAGTTTGCTCAAATTGTTGGTCATCTGGTTATGTGTATGCACTTATCTTCTAGACTTAAGTCTAAGCGACTAGATGGCAGAGGCTGTGTTTTAATGAGCATTGTGTCCCCACAATTCCGTATACCACAGAGGCTCTACAGAAGTTTAACACTTGCTTCAGGAAAGTCTGAAAAGTCTTTGACCCAAGAAAATTCTTGGGAAGCTATTCTACTGGGAGTTAGCTATTAAAGCACATCTCCCTCCTTTTTGGACACTGGTGACCAGATGTCTTAATTATTGCAGTTCTTTGCAGGGAATGCCATCAATGAGGGAGGAAGAGACAAGCAATCTGTTTGGATAGGGAGGGGTACATCCAATAAATTTGCCAGCTGCATTTGCTATCCTAGCAGTAAAACACACCATCCCACACTGCCTTCAACTACAACAGGAGACAGAGGACGTGGTAATAAACTAACCCATTGGTAGGGATCCTTATCTGCAGCAGATTAAGAGGCTCGGAGACCACATGGGGACAAAAATGTAGTTAATGATATTGTTCCAATTAGGAACTGGTTCAGCCGAAAACTAAAAGCACAAAATCAAAATCCCTCCATCCTTAGTCACTTCCTTGTAGACTTCCGGACCAAGAGGCTTTTTGATGTTGATTGTCTCCTTGTAGCTTTCAGTTGAGGATGAGCCAAATTGCACCACTTGTGCTAGTTATCCCTCTCCTGAGATTGCAAGTTCCTGGTTAATAGGGGAATCAGTCCAAACTACTTACTGAGTTTCCAAGGTGGCAACTGTGCTGGGGACCTGGGCCAGTACAGACCTCTGCTGCCAAGAGGCCACTGGCATGAGTATTTCCACCTGAAACCATTTAACCAGGGGTGTGAAGGATCTCAAGGCTTGGAAGAAAGAGTAGGAATAATAGGTGCTCCTGTAAGCAAAGAGAAACCACTTTCTCCCCTGGATCCCCTAGCTTATCCATGGCTTTGCCATCTTCCTGGCTTCCTCCACCTTACTCTTCCATCCAGACCCCCAGCCTGTACGTATCCAGCAAAACCTGTTTCTTGTGCTGTTTATATGTTTCTTCTCTCTTACTTTACCTGTCCTCATTGCACCTAGTTCATTCAGCTGTTAGCGTCATTCAGGTGATAAGAGGTAAAACTGATATTTGAACTCAGAATTTAGGTGCCAAGTCTTTTATCTTCTGCAGTCTGGTGTGTGTCTAATTGCAATGAAACTCTAGTAGGATTTAATATTTTATAGAAAATACTGAATTGAAAAGTTTTTCCATGAGCCACATTCCAGCTGAGAAGGCTTAAAGAGCAACCCTTATCCCCCTAATTATGGTTAGATTTGTTTTGCTATCATTGGTAAATTTTCTGAAGGACATCATAGCAAAGTGAGAAAGGATCTGGTGCTGGATCTTTTTTGCTCCTCCAGACTTTCCACCAGTCTCCATCCGGCTCTGTGCCCCAGCAGGCTAACTCTCTGCCCTGCTTGGCTCAGACTCTCTTGCTCTCTGCTGTGGTTGGGTTTGGTCAATTGAAAGTACCAACAGGAGAAAAGAGCATGAGGCTTGGCTCTTTCTCTGCTGGGGAACTGATGGGTCTATCTCTTTCTGAAGGGTGCAGCTCCTATCAAGTGGCCCTCCAACAGTTCTTGCTCCCTCTCTGGCTCCCGCGACCACTCCCCCCTCCACTTGTCTTTTCAGACCTTCCTGCACCTCTACAAATAGTCCCTCCATTAAATTCTCCTTTGCTACCTGTTTCAGTAGGCCATCTCTCTCTCTCTCTTTTTTTTGTCTGGACCCTAATTGATTTAAGGGTTTGGATTATCCAGATCTAGTCATGAGGACTAGAAATGTGTGAACAAGGATTATTTGTGGCATGCTTGATTCTGATCAAGTTCTGAGCCCTTAATATAGAAGTTAAGAACTTCTGCCATGCAAAATAATAATCTTGTTTATGTTAATAATAGTAGCAAGCTTTGATTCTACTTTTAGCACATGCTAGGCACTGTTCTAACCGTTTAATATGTATTAGCTCTTTTTATCCTCACAACAAGCTTATGAGACAGGTACTATTTTTATTACTATTTTCTAGATGAGGAAACAGAAGGATAGAAAAGTGAAGAATCCTGCTTAAGGCCCTGCACCTTACTGTGTCAACCAAATCAGGCCATCAGTTTCCAGAGTCCTTAATTTCTGCACTAGACTTCTCCAAATGGCCAGGAAGTCAGTGTCAATGGACACATAATGAGATTGCATTTAATTGCTAAAATTATAGAATCATCTGAACATAAGTTTTGAAGGAAATATCTATCATGTTGGAAAACTATTTTTAACATTGGGATTTCTAACATAAATGCTAACACCCAGTAGTGCCATTTTTTAGAAACTTGTCATTTACTTAGGCAGATGGAAATGGATATTGTTCTTAAGTTTAAATGTTCAACACTATCTAAGCAGCACAAAGCTGTGAAAAGGACTCAGAAGATGTGGGTCCCCCCATTCATTAGCTGGATGACCTTGAGCCAGGCACTTATGCTCTTGGAAGCCGGCTTCCCTGTCTCAGGTTGACAAGGTCTCAGCCCATCCCCTCCTCTGATGGACATGTTTCCTGTGTTGTTGTCCGTAATGTGACCACCATCAACCCTAACATCAACAATTGATATCTGCTTCTTGTTGTGGCTTGTAAGGCCCAGATGTGTGTTATTTATAATATTTCAAACAAGGAGACATTCCCCTTTGGCTTAAATATTTATGTGATTTAGAGATTTGTTTCCGCCTGAGGACTCAGTCCTAGTGCAGTTAAAGCCCCTGTAGGGAGTCCAGGTGGAGATGGTATTGTAGCCATTACAGCTGAGGAGGATGAAGAAAGTTTACGAGGTGGGAAGTAACAGTTTGAAAGGTACAAAGGATACCTTAGGATGAAGTCTCCAGGAGATGCCCTTGAAACAGCACCTTACCTGTGACAGGTTTCATGATGGGTTGGCTCGCTGCTCTCTGAACTTCCTGCTCCTTTGCTTTTCCATATCTTTGTTCATGCCATGAAGTCTGTCCAAAAGTACGTCACCTATCCAGGGAAACCCTCAAGGACAGGTGAAACCTCTGAGACCTCATGAATTCAACCAGAGGTACTGTTTCTCCCTCCTGCCAGAATTCTGTGTTGTTCTGTTTGGATCGCATTCATGGCACTCCTGCTAGGCTGTGTGCCATCATTATTTGTACAGCTACTGGGTCTCCCTGACTAGGTGTGAACTCTTTGTGTATTATTTACGTCTGTATGTCTGAGTGCATGGAACTGGCTGTATAATTTTGCCAGGTAGATGGGGTGGGGGGTGTCTACAAAGTCCATTTCTAATGCTAATTATAGCATTAGCACACATATAACACATATACATGCTCAAAGACGCCATCTGCACATTCATACACACAAGTCTGGCATTTAAAATACCTGAGATGGTATGCCCATCAGTGGGCCTTTGTAATCCAGAGCTTAATCTTAGTTCTCAGCCCTAAGAGATATTGGGAGATGTCTCAGCAAACAGTAGAGAAAAGGGTACACTTTTATTCATAACACTGTGTGTGACACTTTCCTCTTCAATCCACATTAGCTTTCAGGCCCACTGGTAATGCCATCCACTGTCAAAGGTAGCAGCCAATCCCAAATGATCCTGTCTCCTCAAATCATGGTAATTACCAGATTGACCCTTGCTTGCCAGCCACCATTAAGCGTGCCTGCTTCCTTGGTTGGACTGACCATGTCCAGAGTAAAAATGGCCAGACACTTTTAAAAATGGTGATTCTTCCTGCTCTGTAGAAATAGAAAAATTAACATAAGTGAAAGAAACTTTGGAATTGTTGGGAGCCTAGAATTGGGGATTGTTTTTTCACCTCATCAGCAGAAATGAGCCTCCGAGTTATCTTTTCTGGCTCCACTCTGGGGAACAGGAGCCAGCACCTGACAACCTTATAACTGTGAGAGAAAAAAAGGGTGGAATGTTTGTGTGAGTCTTGGTGGTACACTCAGCCTACACCTGGCAACTCATCTGTGCTTGATAAGCAGAGAATTTTTGGTTAAAAGCAATCAATCTCCTCGTTTAAGTAATTGTTACCTTTTCTGTTTTGGAAAAATTCATAAAGAGGAAAACAATTTGCACATCTTGGAGGGAAAGATTAATTTGGAGGCAAAGGCTGGGCCCTAGCCCTGATAACCTTATGAGGGGAGACCCGTCTGTGGGCCCAGGATGGACAGGCGCAGTGGAGGGAGTCACGTGTCAGATCAGTGGAGAACAAGGCTGGACTTTGTGGGCTAACTGCAGAGTCTAGGGAGGTTCTGGAATCTGGCAGGAAGCCCAGGGTGGGGGTGGCGCACTGGGAAAACTGGAGAGGCTTGAGCAAGCTGATCTGACTTTGTAACTGACTTTGTAATCAATAACACTCTTATTGGTGTGATGATTAGGATAGACTCAGGTTCCCTATAGGACCATCAGCTCCATGAGGGTGGGACTATCTAATTCAACTTGTATTTCTATCCCAGAATCTAGCACAGATGGGGAATGCAGTCCATCCACCATGATGACTAGTGTGCCTCCTAATCAGGTCCGTACCTCAACCTTTGCTCAGCCCTCCACATGTCCCAGTGCCCTCCACGCACCCTCCCACCCCCGCCCCCTCGGCTTGAGCTAGCATCCTCTCTCCGCAGATCCACAGGAGCTGGAACCCATGGGGACCCAGTGCTGGGACTCGCGGACTGAGGGCTGGGAGTCACTGTGGGGCCTGAGAGTGACTCACAGAGGGCCGCAGCCCCTCCCCTTGACACCTCTTCATCTGCACCAGGAGGTTTTTTTCCCTGGAGCCCTCAAATGCTTGAAGAGGGACGGGTGTGGTGCAGGACTGCACTTGCCAAGCCAGCTCCTCGGGTCCTGTAAAAGGTGCTGCAGAGGGCCTCTCCCTTCCCTCTGGCCCTCAGGTGCAAGATCAGAGGATCTGACAGTCATTTGTTTATCAGGCGGCTTTCTGCCTTTCAAGGGGGAGCTGGGTGGCATGTACGTGGATCTCTGAAAGGCAGGGATCTGCAAGCCATGGGCAGCTCCGGCCAAGTTGTCATCATCTGGCCCCAGCCTCTTGTGAGCTGTGAGCTGGGGGCCGCTTTCCCACGCCCATCAAGGCTGCTGACTTGAAATAGAAACGCTCCACCCTGAAGACTCAGCTGGCCAAAGGTGGTTCTTCCTGAGTTTTATAAACAGCTTCCGCCTTCCCACTTAAGTCTTTGTGTTCAAGAAAGAGAATTCTGGCCATTTGTGACTTCAAATTCAAATAATAATACTAATAATAGTGATTATGTTAACATTTATTGAGAGCTCCCGCTCTGTGCCAAGCATGGAGTTAATGATGGTTAACTCATTCCTTTCAACTCGAGAGGAACACATTATTAAGCTTGTTTTCAGATGAGGAAAAGAGGTTCAGATCACAGCTTGCCCTCAGTCACCCAGCTACTCTTGAGCACAGCCAGAACTGAAAGCCCAGGAGTCAGGGGCCACACAGTTAAGCTGCCCCTTGCATGAAGCTTTTTGACCTGGGACTTTGTCTTTCCTTGTTTCTAGAGATGTCAGTTTGTGGAGTGCATTGCTGTCTCTGTGTGTGGCTGCTCCTAACTACAAGTCAGGTCTCAGCCTAACTGTGACCTCTCAGATTCATGGGCTGAAACCTGTTTATTCTCTCGGTTCTGGAGGCCACAGTCTGTGCAGAGACGCTGGGGGAGGAATCTGTTCCACGCCTCTCTCCTCACTTCTGGCAGCTGGGACCACCTTGGCTTGTGGACACAGCACTCTAGTCCATCTTCACATGATGGTCACCTCTGTGTGTCTGTGTCTCCTCTGCTGACTCAAATATCCTTCTGCCATTATCTTATAAAGACACTTCACTGAATTCAAGTTTCACCTGGATTGTACAGGGTGATCTTTTCATGTCAAGATCCTTGACTTAGTACATCTGCAAAGACCCTTTTCCCAAATAAGGTTGCATTCACAGGTTCTGGGCATTAGGGCATGGAAATAGCCCTATGTATCAACCTATATATCATCTAAAGCAGAGTAGATCCCACTGGGCCCTCCATCTCATTACCCTGTTTCTTTCCCATATAGTACTTTTCCCATATAGTATTTAAAGTATAATATTTTAGAGTCCTCTTTTCCATTATGTGTTTCCAACCAGGGTGCTCTCTCTCAACCAGGGTACCTCTAGCATCTGGAGAAGGGCATATCTTCACCATGTAGAAACAAGTCTTTCATTACAGCACACTTGTCATTGCCCATTCCTGGCCCAACCTGAATGCCAGAGTGAGGATGAGGTGGGGAGGGAGAGTCTTTATGACAGCCAACCACCCCCTCCACTGTCCTTCCCCGCTATATCCCACAGATGTGAGATGTCCACCTGGCCAATAATACCAACCCAAGGTCAGAACCACCAATCCATGTATTTATCATCTATCTCCTTTCACAGGAATGAGAGCCCCTATGGTAGGAACCTTGTCTGTCTTGCTTACTGCTGTGTCTCCTGGGTCAAAACAATGCCTGGCCCAGAGTATACACTTGATACATATTCTCTGTATGCATGTGGAAGACGGGGATGCTCTTTCTGGTGCTACAGAAAAGTCAAGTGATAGGNCGCCCCCTCGGCTTGAGCTAGCATCCTCTCTCCGCAGATCCACAGGAGCTGGAACCCATGGGGACCCAGTGCTGGGACTCGCGGACTGAGGGCTGGGAGTCACTGTGGGGCCTGAGAGTGACTCACAGAGGGCCGCAGCCCCTCCCCTTGACACCTCTTCATCTGCACCAGGAGGTTTTTTTCCCTGGAGCCCTCAAATGCTTGAAGAGGGACGGGTGTGGTGCAGGACTGCACTTGCCAAGCCAGCTCCTCGGGTCCTGTAAAAGGTGCTGCAGAGGGCCTCTCCCTTCCCTCTGGCCCTCAGGTGCAAGATCAGAGGATCTGACAGTCATTTGTTTATCAGGCGGCTTTCTGCCTTTCAAGGGGGAGCTGGGTGGCATGTACGTGGATCTCTGAAAGGCAGGGATCTGCAAGCCATGGGCAGCTCCGGCCAAGTTGTCATCATCTGGCCCCAGCCTCTTGTGAGCTGTGAGCTGGGGGCCGCTTTCCCACGCCCATCAAGGCTGCTGACTTGAAATAGAAACGCTCCACCCTGAAGACTCAGCTGGCCAAAGGTGGTTCTTCCTGAGTTTTATAAACAGCTTCCGCCTTCCCACTTAAGTCTTTGTGTTCAAGAAAGAGAATTCTGGCCATTTGTGACTTCAAATTCAAATAATAATACTAATAATAGTGATTATGTTAACATTTATTGAGAGCTCCCGCTCTGTGCCAAGCATGGAGTTAATGATGGTTAACTCATTCCTTTCAACTCGAGAGGAACACATTATTAAGCTTGTTTTCAGATGAGGAAAAGAGGTTCAGATCACAGCTTGCCCTCAGTCACCCAGCTACTCTTGAGCACAGCCAGAACTGAAAGCCCAGGAGTCAGGGGCCACACAGTTAAGCTGCCCCTTGCATGAAGCTTTTTGACCTGGGACTTTGTCTTTCCTTGTTTCTAGAGATGTCAGTTTGTGGAGTGCATTGCTGTCTCTGTGTGTGGCTGCTCCTAACTACAAGTCAGGTCTCAGCCTAACTGTGACCTCTCAGATTCATGGGCTGAAACCTGTTTATTCTCTCGGTTCTGGAGGCCACAGTCTGTGCAGAGACGCTGGGGGAGGAATCTGTTCCACGCCTCTCTCCTCACTTCTGGCAGCTGGGACCACCTTGGCTTGTGGACACAGCACTCTAGTCCATCTTCACATGATGGTCACCTCTGTGTGTCTGTGTCTCCTCTGCTGACTCAAATATCCTTCTGCCATTATCTTATAAAGACACTTCACTGAATTCAAGTTTCACCTGGATTGTACAGGGTGATCTTTTCATGTCAAGATCCTTGACTTAGTACATCTGCAAAGACCCTTTTCCCAAATAAGGTTGCATTCACAGGTTCTGGGCATTAGGGCATGGAAATAGCCCTATGTATCAACCTATATATCATCTAAAGCAGAGTAGATCCCACTGGGCCCTCCATCTCATTACCCTGTTTCTTTCCCATATAGTACTTTTCCCATATAGTATTTAAAGTATAATATTTTAGAGTCCTCTTTTCCATTATGTGTTTCCAACCAGGGTGCTCTCTCTCAACCAGGGTACCTCTAGCATCTGGAGAAGGGCATATCTTCACCATGTAGAAACAAGTCTTTCATTACAGCACACTTGTCATTGCCCATTCCTGGCCCAACCTGAATGCCAGAGTGAGGATGAGGTGGGGAGGGAGAGTCTTTATGACAGCCAACCACCCCCTCCACTGTCCTTCCCCGCTATATCCCACAGATGTGAGATGTCCACCTGGCCAATAATACCAACCCAAGGTCAGAACCACCAATCCATGTATTTATCATCTATCTCCTTTCACAGGAATGAGAGCCCCTATGGTAGGAACCTTGTCTGTCTTGCTTACTGCTGTGTCTCCTGGGTCAAAACAATGCCTGGCCCAGAGTATACACTTGATACATATTCTCTGTATGCATGTGGAAGACGGGGATGCTCTTTCTGGTGCTACAGAAAAGTCAAGTGATAGGTTGAATCAGAGTGAAAACTAACCAGGGAGGTTCACAGCCTCATCCCAGCTGTCCTCACTCTCCAGTTCCCTGCCCTGTCCCTCCTCTCCTTGACAAGGCTGTGTGGGGACTCAGATGCTAGCCTTCCTACTTGCTCTGCTTTCTGCTGTGTGGTTCTTTTCCTGTCCAACTGAAGTCCTGCTCCTGCAGTCACCTTGGGTCTGCAGTCATCCTCGTAAGCCTCCTCCCAAGTCACTGCTACAGAATTAAAGGTTGAGCATCAGGTCAGTGTTTTGTGATATTGCCATCTAGGTGAGATACTGTTTCTCCACCCCTGCTGGCCACCAAAGCAGGTAAGTCATTCTACCTCTATGATCCTCAGAAACCTCATCTATAAATCAGGGATGATGCTTGGTAGACGTCTCAGCAACTGGGGCCTTTGGCAGGCAGTAGTTATGCCATCAAAGCTTATTTTCTTTCCCTTGTCTTTGATAAGGAAAAGAGAGATTGTCTTCCACCTCTATCTGGACCTCAAAGACACCACCAGTTCATTTGGAGGGAGTGGTGGCAGGGTGGGTGGAGGGATGTGAGCCAGGCCTACAGGTACAGACACATGTATGAAAAGAGGTTAGATTGGTGCAGAAAGGAGAAAAGAACTATCACCCAGTGGCTAGACTGAAGAGTTTTAGAGTCAGGAATCCCAAATGTGACCTTGGGCAAGGTTTCTGTAAAACAGAGAAAATAAATAACTTGCCCAAGGTCATATAGCTGGACATGACAGAGCTGGGAATTGACACAGCACAAGTTTATGCTTTTCCTATCACACCATTCTGTTCCCTGACAGAGTCTCTCAGGAACAATTGCTGTTATAGGCCCCAAGGCTGGAAAAACAGCCAAGAATGGTTTTGCTCTGCCCAGTGTATGACTATTTGAAGGAATGCTCTGTTTTCGTTGTGGTTTTTTTTTTTTTTTTTTTTTTTACGTTAGGAAGCAGAGACACAGATGATAGAAATCAATATGTACTCCCCAGGCTGTATATGAATTGGCTATTATAATCAGCTGGGAACACAGCACACACACACACACACACACACACACACACACACGGCCCACCATGACCACCATCGTACAGACACCATCTCAGCTTGGGCTAACTTGGGAAGTCAGCATGGGGCTGGACAACCACAGAAAAATCAACGCAGCTGAGCACAAGTTGTGGGCAGGTAATCGAGAGGTGATTGTGCAGGGATCATCGCCTCCATTTAGGTGTCAATTGTGTAATTTCCAGCTGTTCCTCAGCTCAACAGCTGGAGTTCAATATGCTCAGGGCTTATCTGGAGGCCCCCAGCCAGGGAACTCAATATTAAGCTGGCTTCCAGGATCTAGGAAAAGTAGCTACTATTGCAGCAAACCACAGAGGAGAGGCCTCTTTCTTCCATCCACTTAAGCAATGGCGGCTCTTTGGGAGCAATATTGGTGCTGCTTATAAATGGCTGGCCTGAAACAGAAGGGAGCTAGGGAGCAGATGATATCNTCTAGGAAAAGTAGCTACTATTGCAGCAAACCACAGAGGAGAGGCCTCTTTCTTCCATCCACTTAAGCAATGGCGGCTCTTTGGGAGCAATATTGGTGCTGCTTATAAATGGCTGGCCTGAAACAGAAGGGAGCTAGGGAGCAGATGATATCCTGACACAAGGATACAAAGTGTGTTAATCCCTTTACGGGGATAATTTCATTTTGTCCTGGCCTGTGGTGCAGTGGTAGGATTATTTTTTTCCATATTACACAAAGAAGATACATAGTTTGTCCTATGTCAAACAAGACGTAATTTGCAGAACTGGTCACTGAAGCCAGATCTGTTGATTTTGGATCCTAAGCTAGGTATCTCCTCGTAATCAGAGCCCTTCTCCAGGTAGGGCTCCACTGTCATTTGGAAATGTCACTGCCATGAGATCAGATTCTGCCACTTAGAGATCAGAGATACCAGAGGGCTGATGGCAGGGCTCAGCTTAGGCCTCAAGCAAAAGCCAAATGTGAGCAGAAGGGAAATGTCACTTAGAACACAAGGATAATGTCTTCTCTTATGGTGTCGAAAAGCATCATCATTGGAGTCAGCTAGAGATGCAAGACTGTGGCTTTTTGTCTTCATCCCATATTTGCTTTTTATTTTCATTCTCTGTCTCCTTCTGCAAAACCACAATGCACTCTTCCCTTTTTCTCTCTTCTTCCCACCATTTAATTATCTTGCCTGGTGACAGAAAATACTGAAGCCACACCATGTGTCTCTGATCCCAGGCCAGGCCTTAGTAATTAATCACAACAGTCTTTCTGGGAAAGACTAGAACTGCCCTAGAATTCTTCTTAAACAGAACTCGAGGAATTTATTTCTAATAGTTGTTGGCCCATGAGCTGAAACCTACTTGAATGCCTGGGTTACTCATTCACTTGCTCATTGATGTTTATAAATCTTTGTGAAGAATGTACTATGTAATTGTACTGGGGATGCAGAAGTGAACAGAAGTGTGTGGTCTTGGAACATATATTCAAGTGATGTAGCCCAATTGCTTCAAGTTACAGATGGTAAAAAAAAATACACAAGGAGAGCAAAGGGACTAGACCTTGGATTCCTGTTGGCACATGTTGCCGGGCTTGGGATGATGGAGAATATTGTGGGTGATGGAAGGGATGAGTCTGGCCCTCCAGCATGTCATTCCTGACTGCAAGGCCTCCCGGGTTCATGGCTCTGGGAAGGTAAGTCTGGTGACCAGAACCATAAGGGGATCTGGGCTAGGGTATCTGGGTTCCATTGAGGACTCTTCATTAATTTGATGAGCCCTTGGAGCTCTCTGGGCCTTGCCTCACTTTAGTTCACTGAACTGTCACTGAGCTTCCACTATGGGCCTACCACTGGGCTAGGCATTTGGGACACAAAGACAAAAGGATGTGCACAGTGAGAAGAGGTGTTTGATTAGGAAACAGATACTTTTCAGTCTCATGTTTCTCTTCTGTAGAAGAGGACTGGACTCTCCATCCCTGAGGCTACTTTCATCTCTGATATTTTATACCACGTAGGACAGTCATCTCAGGAACATGACTCCTGACTCTGGCCAGGGAACCAGGTCATTTTATTCTGTATCTTGGCCTTTCACTGATGCTGCTGACTGGGAAGGCTTGGTGGTCAGGATGGCTTGTCTGAGGGTGAATCCCATTCTCACACACCACCCCCCACCCCATGACATTGCTCAGTGTCTTAAGCACTGAGACGCTTGCTCATTTTTTTCTCCTACTGACCATCCAGAAGCACATGCCTTCTAACTTATTAAATGAGAGAAAACAGAAATAGTGTATGTGCCTTCCTTGTCCTTTCCCTGATTCCAGGTCCCCTGAAAGTTAGCTGCCAAGTGTACCGTTTGGAATCTTACCTCCCAAAATCATTCTAGAAAGAGTGACTCAAGAAGGAGTAAATTTCATTGGTAGAATAGGGTGCCAGATATAGAACCAGAGTTTAAGCAATCATTCAATGAAATAAAAAGCTATTGTTGTGCCTATGACCGAGTTATAAGGAAGAAACTTAAGGAAAACACTGTATACATGTGTGTATTTAGAAGGTGTGTTTAAAACACAATGCAGAAGAGCCATACATGGATGAGGATATTAATAAGAAAGTTCAGGCCAGAATAGAAAAGAAGGAAAAACAGAGAATGGAGAGCCTATATTAGACTGTATTTCCCCAGAGGGTGGAAAAATGATGTTGAAGGTTTTCTGCTGACAAAGTTCAATAGATTGGATTTGCAAGGCTCTCTTGGAGCTAGGTTATACCTCCTAAGCCATCATGCCTGCAACTTGATGAGCAATGTGCCTGCTAAAATAGTTTGTAAACTCAAACTGTGAAGAGGTCCATCTAGACCTAGGGGTTAGTTGATGATTTTGTGCTAAAATATATCTTTGTATTAAAATGATAGCATGTAAAATATGCATATATGTTTGTGTTCATATATATATATATATATATATACATATATATATATATATAATGTGTATATACTATATAACTAGAATCATGATCACATTATTATAGACTCTATATCTTTATCAGTCCTGTCCCACATAATAACCCAGAACAATTTCTGGCACTTAGCTGGGCCTCATTACTCACTGAATTTTTCTTAAATAAATGGAGTTGGAAACAATGCTTCTTTTCTATAGTGCAATGATTCCTCCTGTCCTCAGGGGGCAGCCTACTTAAAGGTTGTACAAATGATGTGCTTATGCTTTTCTGTCCCTATTCCAGATGTTTTTATTTCACTTATTTGACTCCCTTATATAAAACCCTTTTAATATGCACAGAATTCCAGAATCCACCTCTATTTTTGTGTTGATCTATTAAGGACAATAGTTGACCATCACAAAAAATTAAAAAATGATTTTAACTTGTGATTTCAGGGGGCAAACATTGTTTTCTACATAAGGATTCATTGTGGAATAATATGCTTGTTACATCCTTAGAGGCTACCACCAGATAGGAACTAGACATGTTTCCTATGTGAAAAGTGATGCTCTTATTGTTAAAAGTATTATTGAGCTAAGACACTGAGCTTAATACTCTACTTGTTTTATCTCATTTAACTGTCATATCACTATAAAATAATTGTTATTACTTACCTTATGCAAATATTGAAATTGAGGCTCCAAGAGGGTTGAGTAACTCAAAGTTACCCAGACAGTGAGAGGCAGAACCAAAATTCACACCCAAGGAGAGCTGTCTCTGGAGTCAATGCACTTACTCCTACGGGGCACTTATCAGGGAAGTGGTAGAAATCATGGAGGCATAAAAGTCACAGATACTGGTGGGGAGATCACTGTAGTGGTCACCTCCCAGGGTGGCCATGCAGAGTGGAAGAGATCATGTGAGCCAAGCACCCAGACTGATGCTGGCCAATGAGAAAGACTCAAGAACAATGGCCTCCTTCCCTCTCCCTGTGAAGCAGAAAATGTGACTAACATAATGCGTGAAATGTTTCAATTTTCCTTTTCAGTGAGATGCTGATATTCCTCCCAGTTTTGGTGGGGCTTCATTTTCAGTGGCTATAGAAATACTCGTAGAAATGCTCCCATTAGACTTATTCTAATAAGTCTCTGTTCATCTCACATGTTGATCCTCACGGCAGAGGTTACTATGATAGACCAACAAATAATAAAGCTGATAATAGTCAAGTGCCAAACCTCCAAACTTTGTAATACTGTACGCTTTCTGCCTGAAAGATGTCATTTCTTTCAACAGCTTTAAGTTTCTTCAAGGCAGAAAACTATTGAAGCTGCAGTGTAGCTGAACATCTGTCTTATCATGTGGGCAGATATTGGGATTAAATTAACTAGAAATGAATAGAATGATGTATGACAGAGTGCAGATGTCCCAGGCACAGTGTGATAATTTCATTGCAAAACTATGTAATGAATTCCATACATTATGGAAGTACAAATGTACCACTTTAGGTAATTGTGATGAAAAGGTATAATGTGCGGTGCATAAACAGAGTGTGTGCCCAGGGGCGTTTCTCCTCTGCTATTTCTCTTTAGTCATTTCAAAATGACTTTATTTGGTTTAATGTAAGCCTATTATTATTATTAGAGCCTTATTTTTTTGGTTGGCCCCTTCAGCATTTCTTGTCTGGTGTAAGAAATATTTGGAACAGAGGAATAGAATCTGGGCAGGTCAGAGCTTTGGCCTTTTGGAGACTGATGGCTGGAGACAGCATTTAAAGAAATATTCTGTTGTGAGAACTTCAAAGCAGAAACGGACTCTCTTTTCTCCCCTCCCTCCCACTCTTTCTCACTCTCTTTTTCCCTCTCTCTTTCCTTTCTTCCTCATGGCTGGGGAAAGTGTTTCAGCATCTCCTGCTACTCTGTGCAAGGGAATTCAGGCTGATATAATGGGAAAATATGTTGATTTAAAGCCAGAAGACCAATTTTCTTCTCTTGACCCTGCTCTGGAATGCTGTGTGTCCTTGGGCAAGTCACTCCACCTCTCTGAGATTCCATTGTCTCATTTGTAAGATGCAGATAATATACTATATCATGGTATTGTCAGGTACAAAGAGGGGAGCTTGAACATAAACTCTGAAAGGAGAGGGAGGCATCTATCTTGTTTACTGCTTTATCCTTATTGCTTAGCTAAATGATGATACAACATGGGCCACTCATAATTTTTTATAAATAAATATATGTGATTAATGGGAAGGTACCTAGCACAATGCCTTGCACAAAGAAGACCTGTAATGAATATTTCTTGAATTTCAGTTGATTTGAAGGAGTTCCCTAAACAGCTTATCACACAATCAAAGTCAAAGGCCAAGCACCGGTTACAGCTGAAGCCAGAGATGGCCCAAGATCTCCCAGGATGGCACAGGGCAGTAGAGGCAGGGCCAGAACCCTCTTTGAGGTCGGCAGCCTCCTGTTTCCTGGCTGCACCAGTGTAAGCAGGGACTGGGACAGTGGGAGCCATGGTCAGGCCTGGCAAGAAGTCTGCACTTCTGAGACAAGCAATCTTCGCTAGCATGTGTTTGATCAAGGAACAAGAGGAAGGTTTCATTCCACAGCAAATGGCTGGCCCATACTCCTGCTTCCCAAGTGAGGGTGAGATCCCCATGGTCACAGCTGGGGCCAGTCCCAGCCCTGTTTTCTCTCCATCTCACGGCTCTGTTCACACAGTCCCTCTCTTTTCCTTTAAGCCTCCTCTCCACCAATTATTTGCCTGGGGTGACATCAGTGGAAAATGTGAGGAGATGGCAGCAGAGCCAAAACCCTAGCCTTCCCTGGGAGGCCAGAAAAGCCTGTTTTTAATGCTCCGATTGGTCCCTGATTTCCCCAGCTCGTTTGTGCCATGTAATGCTTTCGGCACAGTGAAGCAGGATGCCTGGGGTGACTCGAGGCCACCAGGGCCTGGGTCTGCCTGCCCACTGGACAGATGCTCTGCTCTCTGGCCTCCTTTCCTAGCTGGGAACACCCTAAAACCAGCCCAAAGAGTGCTCCCATGGTGGAAAATCCACGTGGTAGAGCTTCTTGCATCCCCCAAGCGAATGTTGCTCCATTAGAAGCTGTGGGTTTGGGGTTTGTCACCATATATCTTCTCTTCCCTGCTCCATTCCTCCCTCCCCTCTCCTCTCCCCACAAGCTTCAGGGCTGTCTGCAGGGTCTGGATTTTCTGCCAAATTTGGATGCCTTGAAAGGAACATTGTTCAAAATAGAGACTTGAGGAAGGTGCTAATCTTCTGCTGCTTATCAAATTTGAGCAAAAAATGTTGACATCCCACTTTCCCAAGTGCTAGCTCAGCTCTTTTGTGTTCAATGGCAAGAGGGACCAGCTGTGTATCTAGTTAGGGATTAAAAACACTACTCTGACTCCCAGCCCTTCTCACCTGGCCCTGCTAGACCCAGAGGTGAGCAGGGGTGGTGGGTGGTTTGGGAGTCTCGTCATCCCTGAGAGCCCAGCCCCATCACAATCTAGGAGAGGCCACCCATGTGTCACTTCTGCCCCTGCTCTGCTTAAACTCTCAAGGGGGAAAAAAATGCTACTGAGAAGTCACTGCTCTAAACGTGGAAAGAGCTCTTCATTTTCTCACAATGAAAGACATATTTGGGATCATCTGGATTTCCAAGCAGATGCCCAGTTTATCTCACTTTAAATCAACTCTTTCTGACTGGACCCTTTTCTGGATGAATTAATTGAGCGTGGCTAAAACCAAAATGCTCTCGCGATTAAGGAGCTAGGCAAAGGGGCGCTGTGTCAAGGATGTCAGCTTGCGAGGAGGGTGGCGAGTTGTTTACTTCTATTCTCATAACAGAAGGAACAGGCAGGCTCAGCCCACTGGAAATAATTTTGAATAATCTCACTCTATTACTCGAAGCGAAATTGAGTCTGTTCAAGCTACCCTAGTGATCCGACATTTCAGTGAAACGGGGAAACTAATATCCAATTCATGCAGCATAAAATAAGTGACATAAGGAAAAGCAGGATGAAATCTGGAAGTTTTTAGTTTTCAATTTGTATGGCTTGTCTTCTATTACTGGATCAACTCACTAATGCTCACACAGAAGAGGGGGCTCCATTAAGCTGCTGGTCATTAGTGGCGGTGGGCGTGTGTGTGTGTGTGAGCTATTGATGCCTGACATGGATATTGGATATATATTACACTGCATCAATCAAGGCTACAAAGAGAATTTGTCTAAGCCATGGAAGTGGAGCCCTGACTTATCAATTGGATCTCTCCTGGCTGAAGGGGCAGATGGCCTGGAATTTAGATTTGACCCTCTGGAAGATGCTCTAAGTGTGAGGGGATCGACTCATTAGCTTTGCTCACCCACCAGCCATGACATGGTCTGCACTCCCACATACATGCTTTCTGCTAAGGGAACTGTCATTCATGAGTCTGGAGAAAAACCTTAACATCTCTCTTGACTCCTTCTTGCATCACGGCCCTCACAATTTACCCAGAGCTAACTAATAGTTTCTGGCTTCAAATCATTGATGACTTCCATTCTCTCTTCTCCCTACCTGGTTAAGAGCCTGAGCACCCCCCCTTTTTTTTTAGTAATCCAAATTGCTCTTTATCTTGCCCCATCTCCCTGCCTTCAGCTATCCTCTTTCTGATTGCTAAGTCATCCTAAGCTCAGATCTAATACATCACTCCCTGCTCAGAAGTATTCAATGGCTCCCTATTGCCTAGTAATTCCATCCAAGCCTCCAGGCTTATCATTCCAAACTCTCTGCAGTCTGGCTCCCGTCCCTGTCTTCCTTCCTGACTGAACCTCAGGCATTCCTCTTCATTCATCCTGAGCTGCAGCCAAGTGAAAAGAACTCTGATTTTGCTCGCACGTGCAGCAGTGTTCTGCCTGTGTGTTTGCTCACGCTGTTTCCTCTGCATGCAATCCTTGCCCTGCAGAGGCAGATCGAGGCCACATGCTGCCTCCTCCAGAATGACTTCCTTGATCCTGTGGTTGAAAGGCATACCTTCCTCCTTAAAGGCCTGTTCATTGTCCTACCTCCTTCCCCTGTGGCCTATTCTAGCCCAGAGCAGTACATGAGATCATAATTAAGTGTAGTAATTAATTAACTGGGGCTTCCCTGGTGGTTCAGATGGTAAAGAATCTGCCTGCAATGTAGGAGACCCAGGTTCAGTCCCTGAGTCAGAAAGATCCCCTGCAGAATGGAATGGCTACCCATTACGGTATTCTTTTTTTTTTTTAATGTATATATACAATTTTATTTTTTTATTTGTATTTTATTTTTTAATTAATTAATTAATTTTTTTTTAACTTTATTCTACTTTACAATACTGTATTGGTTTTGCCATTACGGTATTCTTGCTTGGCGAATTCTACTTACAGCGGAGCCTGACAGGGTATAGTCCATGGGGTCACAAAGAGCTGGACATGACTAAGCAAGCACACACACTCAGTTAAGTGCATGGGCAATGTCAAATGTCTAAATGAGAATCCTAGCTGTGGGGTCTTCTGTATGCCACTTATATGCTCTGTGCCTCAGTTTCTCTTCTGCAAAAGTGGGCTAATAAGAGTATTTACTTCTCAGAGAATTCTAGGGAATTAAATTAGAAGACGCTTACTCCTTGGAAGAAAAGTTATGACCAACCTAGATAGTATATTCAAAAGCAGAGACATTACTTTGCCGACTAAGGTCCGTCTAGTCAAGGCTATGGTTTTTCCTGTGGTCATGTATGGATGTGAGTGTTGGACTGTGAAGAAGGCTGAGCGCCGAAGAATTGATGCTTTTGAACTGTGGTGTTGGAGAAGACTCCTGAGAGTCCCTTGGACTGCAAGTTGATCCAACCAGTCCATTCTGAAGGAGATCAGCCCTGGGATTTCTTTGGAAGGAATGATCCTAAAGCTGAAACTCCAGTACTTTGGCCACCTCATGCGAAGAGTTGACTCACTGGAAAAGACTCTGATGCTGGGAGGGGAAGGGGACGGCTGAGGATGAGATGGCTGGATGGTATCACGGACTCGATGGACATGAGTCTGGGTGAACTCCGAGAGATGGTGATGGACAGGGAGGCCTGGCGTGCTGCGATTCATGGGGTTGCAAAGAGTCGGACACGACTGAGCGACTGAACTGAACTGAACTGAAGGGGAAAAATAAATGCAATGTTCTTGGCAAGATGCAGTTTAAAGGCAAGAGGTCAACAAATATTCTTTTTTCCTAGTTACCTTTCTTCTCTGCAGTAATATAAGCTTTATAAGGTTTGCTTAAACTCATTTTTCAACTCAGCAACAATGAGTTGAACGATGAGCACCTACTAGAGTCATATTTTTTAAGGCATAGTGTTGGCCTTCAAGGAACTCATGATCAAGGGCAGAATAGATAATGGCAGTACACTGGTTTTAGGGCTCTGATAGAGGTGAGCAGTGTGGTGAGATGGTTTAGCTCTCAGTACTGGAGCCAGACTCCTTGGGTTCAAATCCCAGTGTGGTCATTTCCTAGCTGTGTAACTTCAGGCTGTGTAATCTGTATTAGTCTATCTGTGCTTTGGTCTCCATATTTGCAAAATGAGGATAGTAAACGGTACTTACCACAGAGGGTGGTTGTATGGATTCCGTGGCTTAAGAACCAAATCATACCTGGAATGGGGCCTGACATGTTGTAAGAGCTCAGTAAAGGCTAGTCATTATCTCAGAGCTCTTTGAGTTCTAATTGATGCTTTGACTTTGGGCAATTTCTTTCTCCATCTGAGTGGTGAGCTTTTATGAGGATGAAGACATCATGGTTCACAGAAGCCACCATGGGAGGGTAAGGCATAAGGCTTTAGGTGGAGCATTTTGAAGAAGGTTTGGATATCCCCTTCCCAGACACATTCCCTCCCCCTTTTAGAACTACACACACTCCAGCCTGTGTCTTGGAAACAGAGACTCCCTTCCTTCTGCTGACTGTGGTTAGTACATGTCATTGCCCAGAGTCTTTCACTTGAAGTTTTTCACTTGAAGTTTCCTAGTGCCAAGAAGTCCACTTCTGCCCTCCTGGGCTTCTGTCCAAAGAATTTCCACTCAAAGAATCCTACCATACATTATGCACAGATATTGAGATCTTAAAAGGCAGAGAAGGGGTGTAACTTTATCAGGCAGGTTTACCTGGCCTTAACTTTGATACTGCTTTTGTGGCTTTGCTAATTGGTCCTTCTGAAAAATACAAAGTCCTCCACAGTCCACAGATTCATTTTTCTAAAACCTCATCTCCCTATGCTCAGTGGGTAGGTACTTGTATTCTACCCATTTCCCTCATAACCCCAGCAGAGACTCACGTGACTCACTGGCACTCCTTGGTGGGCATTTGGGTTCTGCAGCTCCTGTCTTGGATACTGAGCTCCTGTTTGGGCCTCACTTGCTCTTATGAAGCAGCGCCCATCCATCATTGCTGCTGCATTTAGTCTGTGCTGCCTAGATCCTGCCCCAGCTGAGATGGAAAGGATTTCTTCCCACTAGTGTCCCCATTCATTTTTTAGGCTTCCCAGTGGAGGACTAAGACCCTTCTCATACATACTTTTTTTGAATCAAGGATCTTGGGGCTGAATGATAGACTAGAAGACCACTAGAAGGATTCCACCTAAAGCAATGTATAAATTTAATGTTCAGTTCAGTTCAGTTCAGTTGCTCAGTCATGTCCGACTCTTTGCGACCCCATGAATCGCAGCACGCCAGGCCTCCCTGTCCATCACCAACTCCCGGAGTTCACTCAGACTCACGTCCATCGAGTCCGTGATGCCATCCAGCCATCTCATCCTCTGTCGTCCCCTTTTCCTCCTGCCCCCAATCCCTCCCAGCATCAGAGTCTTTTCCAATGAGTCAACTCTTCGCATGAGGTGGCCAAAGTACTGGAGTTTCAGCTTTAGCATCATTCCTTCCAAAGAAATCCCAGGGCTGATCTCCTTCAGAATGGACTGGTTGGATCTCCTTGCAGTCCAAGGGACTCTCAAGAGTCTTCTCCAACACCACAGTTCAAAGGCATCAATTCTTCGGTGTTCAGCCTTCTTCACAGTCCAACTCTCACATCCATACATGACCACAGGAAAAACCATGTATTCACTGTCCCTTAAATATTTTGGTCTGATTTTCTAGTTCTCCCATAGAGAGCGCTGTAATGTTTTCATGTAAAGAAATACTTACAAACTCTAGGGTCAATGATTTTTCTCCCCAACTTGTTAAAAGATGCCCTGTGTGGTTCTTCTGATAATTGTATAATGACTTATACTAAAATATTTTAAGTTCTCAATTATTTTATTGAGCAGTGTTTAAAATCCTAAGTAATACTTTTATTAAATAGTGAGAATATTAGCTTAGACTAAAAACTAGCAAAACTACAAATTTCCCAAGCTTTGTTGGTTTCATGTGTTCAGTTCAGTTCAGTCACTCAGTCGTGTCCGACTCTGCTACTCCATGAATCGCAGCACGCCAGGCCTCCCTGTTCATCACCATCTCCCGGAGTTCACTCAGACTCATGTCCATCGAGTCCGTGATGCCATCCAGCCATCTCATCCTCGGTCATCCCCTTCTCCTCCTGCCCCCAATCCCTCCCGGCATCAGAGTCTTTTCCAATGAATGGTAAATGAAGATTTGAAAAAAAGCAAAAATTGCATTTAGGTTTATAAGTCACATAAAATATTGTAAGAATCATTAAGAATTTTAAAATCATAATTTAAATTTTATAATATTTAAATTAAATATTTAGGAGATTATTTTTTTAAATTCTCTCATAGCCTGTAATCTTTACTCCCATGAATGTTATTTCCAGAGATATAGATACATGTAATAAATTCAACAAACAATTATATCACATAAAAAACTTTCAAGTATTTGAAATAATATGTTCAGGATTTTATTTCCACTATCACATACAATGAAATTACTATAGAGTTCAGATATCCAACACTGTCCACACCTTTACCCTCCAAAATGAGGAAAAAGGTCCAAACATTAAAATAGCTATTTGTCACCAAATGAAAGATTTTTCTTATCAACCTTTTAATTTACAACATCAATTAACATCAAAGATTTGGCATTTTAGTCACTTAAAATGAAGAAAAAATAATTACATAGATTAACAAAACACACTCTGTGACTTGATTGACAGGCTATCCTAAAATAGGTTAATTGTTCTTAGAGATGAGAAGGCTCAGTGTTTGAGTTCCTCTGTTTTCCATGGCATAGGATGCAATAATAGTTAATAGTGGAATGCTGTAAACAATGGCATTTAGTTTAACAGATCTATATCAAAGGGCAAAGAAAAAAACCCAAGAAAGAAGCATTCTGGCTGAAACTACTTTCTGCCAAACAACATGAGAAGCATGTTTTCAAAAGAAATGCTTAACATCTCTAGATTAGAAGCTGCATGAGGGCAATAATTGATTCTATCTTATTCATTATTGAGTTTCCTAGAAAAGTGGCTGACACACTTGGTGATCAGTAAATGATGAATGAGTGAATGAAAAAATAATTAGATGAATGAAGTAACTTTATTGCTGAGAAATATGTGAAGAAAACATAAGAAAGTGAGAAACTATAGTGAGATAAACCAGATGATTTAATATATTTATTAGAATTCATATACTTTATTCATTCAACAGTTATCTGTTAAACTCCTATTATATTCCATGTCCTTGTAGTTATTTAATTCTTAAGTTGTGATGGACTCTTTTGTGATCCCACAGACTGTAGCTCTCCAGGTTCTTCTGTCCATGGGATTTCCAAGGCAAGAATATTGGAGTATGTTGCCATTTCTTCCTCCAATTTCATGTCCTGCCATGCACTAATGATAGTAATCCTCACAGAAAGAGATAGAGACACAAATCACATGCAGTCCAGCGAGTTGCAGAGTTGGACATGACTTAGCAACTCAACAAGAACAAAAACAACAACGAATGTGAAAAGTACCATGACTGGGATTTGTAAAATTATCAGTGAGAATGTGAATGAGCAAAGTGTTAATTCTACCTAGAAAGAAGGGTCAGATAATGTTTTCCAGAAAAGGTGACATTTGATTTAAGGTAGAAAGATGAGCAATTAGGTAATTTGAATGAACATAAGAAAAATGTTCTTGTGGGTAAAAGGAAGAACATATGCAAAGCCCACAAAACGTAAGAAAACATTGAGAATTATAATGTTGCTTGACAATAGCACACCTGAGGTGGGTATTGGGCCCAGAAACACAGGCAAGAGATAGAGTATAAAGAGCATAATAGGCAATGCTATTCCATGTATACCAGATTTGTGGGCAGTGGGGAGCCTTCAAAGGATATTAGGCAAAGAAGATATGTGTGAACTGAGTTTTTAAACAGTACTTTCCAGTTTTGGAAAACTGGCTCACAGCAGACCAAACTTTTTGTCAAGAACTAAAAAAGATAGATTTAACATTTTAAGAAACGTTGTAAACATACTGTAGAGCTACCGAATTACCAGGACTTGAAGAACCAAAGTGTCAGAAAGAAGGGAAACTGTTGAGGTAAACATAATGTTCTACATTTCTTTTTCCCTCAAGGAACTTCCAGTTCATAAATATCTTGGGTAGAGGGAGAAAAAAAGATGCTGAAAGACAAATAAATTAAGTATAGCTTTCGGGAATCTTATTGTGTCGGAGAGACAAAAATTGGAGTTCAGGGATACCAAGGCAGTTAAGATTTGAGGGATCAAGATTCTGGAGAGAAGGGAATGAGAGGTGAAAATATTGTATCTTATCAAGGTTATTTGATGATTCATAAGATGGGTAGGTAGATAATTTTAAAAGCTAAGCAGAAACATGGCCCTAAATTTAAAACACAAACCTAAAAGATTTTTGAAGATAACAGAGTAGAAAGTCTACCTGACCTTGAGTTTAGGGATAATGTTTTCAGATGTGATGCCAAAAAATCATGATTTATGAAACTGATCAGCTGGACTTCACTGAAATTATTAACTTTACTCTGTGAAAGACACAGTTAAGAGAATGAAAAAAACAGGCAAAGATTAGGAGAAGACACAAAACATATATTTTATAAAGGACTGATACCCAAAATACACAAACAACTCTTAAAATCTATAATAAAAAAAACAAACTACCTAGTTTTAAAAGGGATACTTATTTGAAGAGATACTTCACCAAAGAAGACAGGTAGGTATATAGGTGGCAAATAAGCATATGAAAAGATGATCAATATCGTGTTACTAGGGAATTGCAAATTAAAATAACAATGAGATACCACTAAACACTTATTAGAATGGCAGAAATCAGAAACATTGAAAACACCAAATGGTGGCTAGGATTAGAGTAATAGGAACTCATTGTTTATTGCTGGTGAGACTGCAACATTGTTCAATTACTTAGGAAAATAGTTTGGCAGTTTCTTGCAAAACTGAACATGCTCTTATACAATTCAGCAATAGTATTTACTAGAACATACCCAAAGGAGTTGGAAAACTTATGCATACACACACACACAAACAATGGTACACAAATGTTTATAGCAGTTTATTACTAATAGCCAAAACTTGGAAGCCACAAGATGGTCTTCAATAGTGAATGGATAAACAAACTGTGGAACACCCATAGAATGAAATATTAAGCAAATAAAAGGAAATGAGCTATAAACTCAGAAAAAGACATGGAAGAATCTTAAATACCTATTATTAAATGAAAGAAGCCTACTGAAGAGGCTACGTACTATATGATTCCAACTATATGATATTCTAGAAAAAGCAAAACTATGGAAATGAAATGGTAAAAAGATCAGTGGTTGGCTAGAGCTTGTAGGGAGGGGTAAAAGGATGAGTAAATGGAACACAGAGGATTTTTAAGGCAGTGAAGGTATTCTGTGTAATATCATAATGGCAGTTATATGGTAATATACACTTGTTAAAACCCATATATCAACATAATAAAACATAAAGAAGGAACCCTAAGGTAAACTATGGGTGCTAGTTAATAATAATGTGTCAATATTAGCTAATCAATTATAACAAATGTACTATACTGGTGCAACATATTAATAATAGGGGATGATGTATATGTGTGTGAGTGAAGATATATATGAAAACTTTGAAATTGCCACTCAATTTTTCTATAAATCTAAAATTACTCTAAAATATAAATTTTATTAATTAAATAAAAAAGCTAAACAAAGTGTCAACCAAGAAGCTATCAATTGTCTCATGGTGCTGGAGATATACAAATTAGAAGTGAAGGTCTCCTAAGTAGAGAGGGCATGGTAAAAACTAGACTTTTGGTTGGAAACCTACATTGATTAAACTCTAAGAATAAGACCGACTCAGGAATAGATCATGACTTATAAAGACTGAAACTCAGTCCTATCAGACCAATCATTCAATAGGTTAAAGTTACATGCTTCTGATTCCTGCTAAAAGCTAAAGAAAATTTTCTGGAGGAAGATAAGTTCATCTATAGCCCCTACAATTTATCATACCCAACTCAGTCAAAAATTATCTAGTATAGTGAGGATAAACACAGAAGAGTAAAAACAAAACTATAGGTAATCTGGAATTTAAAATAAATGAAAAGAAATGACTATTTTATCAGCAGTATGGAATCAACTTTTAAAAGAATCAAATAGGTATTTTAGACCTTAAAACTTAGCTGAAGAGAAAATTAGAGATTTGAAATATAAATTAGCAAAAAAGTGTGCAACTTGAAGTAGTATGACTACTAGAAAATATAGAGAAAAGGAGTCATATGAGGCTTACTGAATATATTTAATATACCTGTAACTGTAACCCAAGAAGAATGTGTGAGAAGATAATGGCTGAGGGAACCATTCTGTGCTCATGGATTGAAAGAATTAATACTATTACAATGTCTATACTACTTAAAGCAATCTATAGATTCAGTGCAATTCCTATCAAAATATTAGTGGCATTTGTGACAGAACTGGAACAAGCAATCCTAAAATTAGTATGTGACCATAAAAGATCCTGAAAAGACAAAGTAATCTTGAAAAAGAAGGATAAAGTTGGAGATATCAAGTGCCCTTATTTCAAACTATATTACAAAGCTATAATAGTCAAACAGTATGGTACTGGCAAGAAAGACATAGAGATCAATGGAAAAAATAGAGAGTCCAGAAATAAGCCCACACATATATGGTCAGTTAATTTATTATAAATAAGCCAAGAATAAACAATGGGGAAAAGATAGTTTCTTCAGCAAATAGTATTGGAAAACTGGACAACTACAAGCAGAAGATTGAAATTGATCACTTTCTTACACATACCCAAAAATAAAATGAAAATTGATTAAAGAGATAAATATAAAACCCCAAATCATTAAAGTCCTAAAAGAAATAGGTAGTAAACTCTTTGACATTAGTCTTAATATTATTTCTTTGGATCTCTCTTTGGAGCTAGGGCAAGAAAAGCAAAAATCAACATCAAACTAAAAATAATCTGCACAACAAAAGAAACAATTGACAAAAGGAAAAGTAAACTACTCAATGAGAAAAAATATTTGCAAGTGATATATATCTCAAAAGGGTTAATATCGCAAATATATAAAGGACATATACAACTCAATAACAAACAAACGATCTAATTTTAAAATGAACAGAATCCTTGAATAGATATTTTTCAAAAAAGACATACAAATGACATATAGATGCTTAAAAGGATGCTCACATTGTTAATCATCAGGAAAATGCAAATGAAACCCACAATGAGATATCACCTCATATCTATCAGAATGGTTATCATCAAAAAGACAACAAGAAGTGGTATGGACCTAACAGAAACAGAAGATATAAAGAGGTGGCAAGAATACACAGAACTATACAAAAAAGATCTTCATGACCGGATATCCACAGTGGTGTGATCACTCACCTAAATCCAGACATCCTGAAATGTAAAGTCAAGTGGACCTTAGAAAGCATCACGACAAACAAAGCTGTTGGAGGTAGTGGAATTCCAGTTGTTCAAATCCTAAAAGATGATACTGTTAAAGTGCTGCAGTTGATATGCCAGCAAATTTGGAAAACTCAGTCAGTGACCACAGGACTGGAAAAGGTCAGTTTTCATTCCAAAGAAAGGCAATGCCAAACAATGTTCAAACTACCACACAACTGCAGTCATCCCACATGCTAGCAAAGTAATGCTCAAAATTCTCCAAGCAGGGCTTCAACAGTACATGAACTGTCAACTTCCAGATGTTCAAGCTGGATTTAGAAAAGGCAGAGGAACCAGAGATCAAATTGCCAACACCCATTGGATCATAGAAAAAAACAAGAGAATTCCAGAAGTATATCTACTTCTGCTTTATTGAATACGCCAAAGACTTTGACTGTGTGGATCACAACAAACTGTGGAAAATTCTGAAAGAGATGGGAATACCAGACCACCTTACTTGCCTCCTGAGAAATCTGTGTGCTGGTCAAGAAGCAACAGTTAGAACTGGACATGGAANGCTTCCTGACCTGCATACAGGTTTCTCAAGAGGCAGGTCAGGTGGTCTGATATTCCCATCTCTTTCAGAATTTTCCACAGTTTATTTTGATCCACACAGTCAAAGGCTTTGACATAGTCAATAAAGCAGAAATAGATGTTTTCCTGGAATTCTCTTGCTTTTTCGATGATCCAGTGGATGTTGGCAATTTGATCTCTTTTCCTATGCCTTTTCTAAAACCAGCTTGAACATCTGGAAGTTCACGGTTCATGTATAGCTGAAGCGGGAACATTTTATAAGTAAGAATTTGGATCTTGTAGAAGAATATAAGAAAGTAGATGAAAATTTTTCACATTTATTTTACTTTTGATTGATAGCTATTTACTCTAATAATAGTAACAACGTATTTGGTGATTATAGCATAGCAATAAATGAAATGAATAATGACAATGCATAAAGGAAGGAAGGGAGGAATTGGGAATACTCTGTATCTCTCTCTGTGAAGCAGTATATTGTTATTTGAAGGTGCAATTAGACTAGGTAAAATGTATATTGGAAACTCCAGGGAAATTACTTTTTAAAGAAGTATAATTGATATGCTAAAGAGGAGATAAATGGGATCATATAAAATGCTACGATGTTCTAAAAAAGAAAACTATAAAGACAATGAAAACATCAGTGGTCAACAGAGTCCTGGCGGGGAGACAGGAAGAGTTGAATAGATGATATCCAAGGGGTTTCTATAGAGCAGCGAATTTATTCTGTGTGAAGCTGTAATGGTGAGTACATTACACTATACATTTGTAAAGACCCTTTATAGGTTTTACAGCAAAAGAGTAGTCTTTAATTATGCAAATTAAAAATAATCTAGGAGATCAGGAATCCCAGGATGGAATGTAGAATGTGACAAAACAATATGACTGTTTTACAAATGTATGAAACAACTTCATTGAAAACATTGCTGACATAAGTAACTTTGGAAATAAGAGGATTCTGGAAGACTATTAGCATAGGCAAATGAAACTGTATATAAGCACTGTATTCTAGTCAATAAAATTGTTCCCCCTGCTAATTTTTGTTAATAATTCTGATACCACTATATATGTATTTGGAATTGAACAAATAAATGGATGGTGGTGACATAGTAACTTCCAAAGAGCACAGCCTGGAAAGGGAGAAAAAAAGAGTAACTTTTTTTTTTTTTTTTTAAATCTGCACTGGGTCTTTGTTGCTGTGTGCATCTTTCTGCAGTTGTGGCCAGTGAGGGTTATTTTCTAGCCGTGGTGCATAGGCTTCTCACTGTGGTGGCTTCTTTTGTTGTGGAGCACAGGCCCTAGGCTCACAGGCCTCAGCTCATTGGCTCTAGGGTTCTGGCTCATTAGTCATGGTGCACAGGCTTAGCTGCTCCAAGGCATGTGGAATCTTCCCGGACCAGGGTTTGAACCTGTGTCCCCTACACTGGCAGGTGAATTCTTAACCACTGGCCCACCAGGGAAAACCAAAAAAGTAATTTGAGGAAACCCAACAATCTTCTACTTCAGCCAAGGGATCATGGTTAATATCAACAATGTTAAATCATGTTAATGGCATGTGTTCTTGATGTCATGTGATGAAAATGGCACTTTACCTTTGTGGTCTTTCTCTGTAAAACACATAACATAGTCTAATAATGAGAAAAAACATCTGGTGAATCCCACTCTACAAAATACCTAGCCAGACTCCTCAAAATTGTCTAGGTCATCAAAAACGAGCAAAGTATGAGAAAATGTCACAATCAGAAGAGCCTAAGATGACATGGAGACTACATGTAATTCACTATCTTGAAGGAGCTCCTGGAACAGAGAAAGAATGATAGGTAAAAATGAAGGACATCTGCATAAAATATGAACTTTAGTTAAATAATCTATCATTGTTGACTAGCTCTGACAAATGTATCATACAGGTGTAGGATGTCAACTTCTTCTTGTGGTGTATATAAGAACTCTCTACTATTTTAACAATTTTCCTATAAGAGCAAAATTTCCAAAATAAAAAGTTTATTTAAAATTGGCAGCAATAACAAAAATTAGAAAGTTCTAAGAAGACAATCAGAAGTTCTCTACTCTAAAAAATCATTGTGGATATCTGACATGTTTTTCTTATTTATTTTTTATAAATATGAAATGAATATATGCTAATTATAGAAACTTGGAATAACATTGAAAATATAAATTTTGTTGTGTTTAAAAATGCTCAAGACTTAAGCATGAAGGTATGGTAGGAAATATAGGAAAACAATCTAGTCAAGCAGACCTGGCATATGACATGCTAAAAGGAGGGATTTAGAAATCTTTCTCTACAATCTTGAAAAGGCTGAGTTGCAAGCCCTGACTTTTTGCAAAATTCAAAACTCTAAAGGTAACACATCAACTTCCTTCATTCATTTTTTTCTCTCCCTTCTGCAGCATTCTTAATTCTCCTAGCAATTCACCCCTCATATCCCACCTCCACATGTTAATAAGAAGGCAGATAAAGGAGAAGGTTATGGACATAAAATCAAAAAGGGAGACATGCCAATATTTTTCCGAAATATTTTCTCATTTTAAAAATGGGACAGCAAAAAGCATTATTTAAAGTGGTCAGAGTAGACTAGTCCGAGAAAGTGACAATTGAACTGAGTCCTTCATGAGTAGGAGAAAGCGTCCACTGTGGATTTGTTTGGAGCAGAATGAAACAGGTGAGACAAGTGTGAAATGGGGAGAGATCAGATATTTAGGTACATCATCAATGTATGTTCTCAGAGGATGGGCAGCCAAACCTTCAGAAGGGTGAGAACAGAAATAGATACAAGTGGTTCCTCAGAACGAGGAAGCATCATGGGAAAAACTGTAAGAAGACATGGTGTAATCAAAGGATTTTGTTAGAGTCTGATTGAAGGAGAGTGAAAAGGAGAGAGGAGGAAGTAAAGATATATGGGCAGGAGCTGGCCATGAATGCTATTTTAACAAAACTGAATCTTAGTCTTCTCTGATGGTGATGCACTGAAAGTTTTAGAACAGGGAAAGCATGTAGCTGGCTTTATGCTTTTCAATCATCATGTTGAGATGCTGGGGAATAAACATGGAGGGCGAGGATACTGTGTTGAAGGAATCATCTTTCAGGACCTACTTATAAAGCCTACTTATAAAGTCTCAAAGAGTCACACACGACTGAGTGACTGAACTGAACTGAACTGATAAAGCCTACTATAACTGTACCTCTATTTTCCTTCTACTTGATATCCTTGTATCATTTTATTGTAGTATTTCTAAAGTCCATTTTGAATAAAAATTGAAACAATGTCCTTTATAAGTATATGTATAAATATATATAAATAAAACAAGAACACTATTTGCCACCTCAGTGCTAAATCCCACTGTGGAATCCTATCCTCAGATAGAGCTTAGACACAGTTACCATGTGGCTTAAGGGGTAACTGAATGAAAACAGTATCTGTGTTGAATGTGATAGGAAACACACTTTGCTGTCGCTCATCCTACATCCAGAACTCAGTGCAGACCTGGGCACAGGAACAGGTTCTTGTAGTGCCAGGCCCTGCCAGATGCCTGCATTTAGGAAGAAAGGAAAAGAACTTCCAGCCATGGACCCTGTTTTCAAGCAGTCCTAGGCCAATGGCTGCTGTTGGAGAGGATTTGGGAAGGAACAAGGAGAAAAATCAAATTGAACACGTGAAATGTGGGAAATCATGATCACAACAGTAACCATAGGAAGTGATGTCTTACTTCCTAACTCCCTTTTGTGGGTGAGACACTTAGCTCTTTGTGCTCCAGGCTCCTCATCCATGAAGTGGTGCTGAGGGTAAGGAGAAGATCCGAATCACACCTTCCAGGGCTTCATCTTTTTTCTGGATCCCTTTGGCAGTCTGTTGACTTTCCTGTTGGCCCTATCTTTGTCTGTGCTCTTCGAGAAGCAGATCCTGAATGCAATTAATTTATTTGGGAGATACAGGAAGTAACCACAGAGAAGTTAGGAAAGGAAAGGCAGCCCAAAGGTGGACAACTGGAGCTTAATCCTACAGGCTGCTCTGGGACAAGGAGAGCAAAACCACTTCTCAGCATTTTTGCACCCGAGGAGGGAGGGACCTGGGGTAGGTACATACCTGCCCCTGGCATACCGCCCTGGCACTTGCAGCCTGCACGCCACATGGGCACCAAGCAATGCTGTTTTGCTAAGTTGGTAGGATAGAGAGTTCTCAAGTCCAGAGATGCAAAGACTGGCAATTAGAAGCCAGCTGGAGCATCCAGAAATGTCTGGGGATATGCAGAGGGGCACTTCCAATGTCTGCTACAGACCCCCTTCTCAGAATAATGTTTTGAAATGCAGAAAATAAAATTCATAGGATTACAAAGAAAACCAATTACATTGAAATTCAGTTCTATCCACAGACCCCTTGGGGGACCCCCGATTAAGAAGCCCTGCTAAGGTTTCTTTTCAACGTGAAATTATATGGTTTGATGACCTAAGAGCATGGATTGTGTTACTCTGCCAGGAGGTGGTTAAGTTCTGCACAATCTCTGCAGAAACTATTTCAGAGGAAAAATGCGTTCGCCCAACCTGACAATCCCCCGCAGCTCAGGGACTATGAATGAGGCTGCTGGCCTCTTTCACTCTCTCTTTATTTTTTACAGTGTTTATTTTTCCTTGTTTATGTTTCTGTGTTTTTAATGTGTCCTTTGTTAGCCCTGAAAGTACCGCAGGGCAGCAATTTGCCCGCATCGCTCTGGTGGCCTCTCTGCCTTCCTCAGCTGTCCCTGGGGAGCTCCATCTTTAAAGTTGTGCNTTTATTTTTCCTTGTTTATGTTTCTGTGTTTTTAATGTGTCCTTTGTTAGCCCTGAAAGCACCGCAGGGCAGCAATTTGCCCGCATCGCTCTGGTGGCCTCTCTGCCTTCCTCAGCTGTCCCTGGGGAGCTCCATCTTTAAAGTTGTGCATCTGAAGTACAAGGGCCCCAGAGCCTCTGCCATCCAGCCACAGCAGACCTGGGTCCATCGTGTGGCATCATGGTGCCAACAGGTGTCTGCATGCAGGGTGCCGGAGAAGGCGCCCCCCTGGGAGCGGCACGCCACGGAGACACCACCCACCTCCTAATGTGCCTCCATGGCTCTGTTACTTACAGCTAAATTACAGTATTATGACTTCATTGTTGAGTCCCAATTCTCCTAATTATAGCCTAGAGATCTATTATTTGATTTGGTAACACCAAGTGCTTCTTTTCTAAATCATGTAATCTCTTGTAGCTTATTAATGTCAGGTTTGCGCACACGCAGGGACTTGGTTGTTTGCCAGACAGAATCAAATTTTCAAATTTTCGCTGTGTTATGTTACAGGGCTTTGCTTGTTACAATCTAATTATATTGGCACTGAAATACCGAAAACCAATTTATATTAGAAAGCACTTTAACTCTTTCTTTGGAGTGAATTTACATGCAGAAGTGTCTGCCACACCATTGGTCTGTTTGTTTTTCCATGGGGAAATGCCTTCTGGGAAAGAGGTAAAACTAACAGTTCCTTTCTGTTAAGGAAAAGTCTGCAATTCATGGACCAGAACGCTGAATGCAGTCATTCTCTTGTTGGAATTATGGGGAAGGAAGGAAGCAGGCTTCTCCCATCTCGCTACGTGTTTCTCCAGGCCTCTCTGTGCAGAAAGCCGCTTACCCCAGGTACTCGGAAATCCCTCTCCTGGTGGGTGTCACCTGCTGGAAACCCCATCCCTAGTCTTGGACCATTTTACCTCCTCCCTCCTCCCTTATTCCTTTCACATGTATTTTCCTATGCTCTGTTTTTGACTAGGGGCTGGGTGGATCCTTTGCCCTGATGACACTGACCTTTGAAGACCAGGAGGGATTTGTTGCCTGTAGAAGTTGCTCCACCAGTGGAACATCATACTACTTTGTCTTTTCAGGAGAATCCTGTGGCTATTTCCCCTGACCCTCAGGGTATTTGTCTCGCCACTCTGTCAGCCTCTCTAGTGATGACTGTGACTTTCTGCCCCCAAGAACGCTGTTCCTTGTCAGACTGTTATCACTAGGGAGGATAGTCTATATCCAAATTATCCAATATACTATCTTTAAAAAAGAGTCCCAGCTTCCTCCCAGCTTTTTTTTTAATACTTCATTTTGTTTTAGAGTGGTTTTAGGTTCACTGCAATATCAAGAGGAAGGTGCAGAGATATAGTAGTGTGCCCCCTGCCCTCACACATGCATAGCCTCCCCCATTATCAACATCCCCCTGAGAGTGGGAGGGACTTTTGTGACCTGCCTTCCACTGTAATTCACTCAGTTCATGCTCCTGTTCACTCCTTAACTCCAGCCACATAGTTTTGTTTTCTTTTCTCTCAATTTCTCTTTCCCACTGTAGGGCATGTGTACGCATTCTGTCTGCAACACTCTTGGTATTTTTGACTCATCTCAGATAAAATGTCACTTTCTTAGAGAAAACTTCCTTTCCCTCTATTTAACCAGGTACCCCACCCCCATTTATTTATTCTCAGTTCAGTTCAGTCTCTCATTTGTGTCCGACTCTTTGCAACCCGTGGACTGCAGCATTCCAGGCTTCTCTGGTCATCAACAACTCCTGGAGCTTGCTCAAACTCATGTCCATCGAGTCGGTGATGCCATCCAACCATCTCACCTTCTGTCATCCCCTTCTCCTCCTGCCTTCAATCTTTCTCAGCATCAGGATCTTTTCCAATGAATCAATTCTTCACATGAGGTGGCCAAATGTATTGGAGTTTTCAGCTTCAGCATCAGTCCTTCCAATGATTATTCAGGACTGATTTCCTTTAGGATGGATTGCTTTAATCTCCTCTTAGTCCAGGGGACTCTCAAGAGTCTTCTCCAACACCACAGTGCAAAAGCATCAATTCTTTGGCACTCAGCTTTCTTTNCTTTTTCAATAATAGAAAAGTAGAGAGGGACTAATTGCTTCCCAGATGAGGCTAGTGGTAAAGACTCATAGCTATGCCTCCCATCTCCACATCTCTACCTGCAGGTCTAATTGATACTGTGAATTCAACATAGCCAAGACTAAATTATGGATCCTTCCCACAAATCCTTCTCCATTCACAGCCTTCCCCATCTCAGCTGAAGGCAGCCTGAGCCTTGTAACAGCCCAGAACAAAAACCTCAAAAATATCCTTCACTTCTTTCTTATTCAGGGACCCCTCATCCAGCCCATCAGGAAATCCTATGGGCTCCACCACCTTGTCAATCAAGAACTTGGTGGAATAAGGGTTAGTTGACTCCCTAAAGAAACAAAGAATTCCAAAGAAACGTCACTTAATGTATTTGGTTATGTTGTGAATTCTGTTGACAGTTACTCATGGACAGTGGATCCACTCCTCACATCCACGAGTTCTGCCTCAGTGGGTTCCACCAACCATGGGTAGAAAATATTCAGGAAAAAAAAAAAAAANCAAGAGTCTTCTCCAACACCACAGTGCAAAAGCATCAATTCTTTGGCACTCAGCTTTCTTTATAGTCCAACGCTCACATCCATACATGACTACTGGAAACACCATAGCTTTGACTAGACAGACCTTTGTTGGCAAAGTAATGTCTCTGCTGTTTAATATTTATTCTACCTTGTATTTATTTGTTTTCAGATTATCTCTCCCCTGCCCCTATCTGAGACTATAAGATCCATGAGGACAGGGATTTTGCTTTGGTCACCATTGAACTTCCAGTGCCTGGAACAGCTGTTGAGTATGTGAGTAAGTGCATCCCAGGAAATGTGTATCCTTTGCTTTATGGTGGAGAAGCAGACCAGTTCCAACTCTTTGGACTTGTCTCACATTCCCTCTGCCTTCCTTGCTCTAACCACGTGAGCCAGCCCCATTCTTCCTGAGGTTAGAATGTACGGCCAGTTTGCCACCCCAGAGCAGGAAGCCAAAGCCATGGCATCTCGGCACAGATGGGGCTCAATGTCCCCATCCCAGCTTCTCTGCTGGAGTCTGAGCGGCTGACTCAGATTTTGTCTGAGCCACACACCTCATCCTCCATGGCACTGTCTCTGGCCCTTCCCTGGATGTGGTTCTCATGTGGTGCTCGCCAGTGGGTTAGTGGCAGCAGAGGACCTACAAGTGGCCGTGTCAGGGATCACTTCTGTTTATCTAAGTGAGGGAGGAATTGGTGTGAGGTCAGGAAATCCCCCTTTCATGGCAGACACTGAGTCACAGAAGGGGACGGATGGATGGGAAATAAACAAGACCTCCCCTGAAGCAGGGAGGTGAGCCAGGCATGCACTGCTCCACAGAAGTGACCCAGCAGAAGCAACGCACCAGTGAACTTGTGCCCACCACAGCTCTGATTAAGATAATTGCAGAGCAGATCTGTGGACTAAGCTGGCTGCTGAACCTCAATTCTAATAAAACATTGATCAAACTTATGAAATTAGTTGACCCATTTTTGTTCCTTTCTCTAGAATTTTCTCCACAAGTGTGATGAGGTAAAGGGCTCGTAAGCCACATGTATGTACAAGAGAAGTTCCCCCAGGAGGCAGAAAGCTGAGGGCTTATCTCCCTGAACTGTGGGTCTCCAAATATCCAAGATGCATCAAGGATTGGAGAGGTGCCTCTAGTCAGAGTGGAGAAGGAAATGGCAACCCACTCCAGTATTCTTGCCTGGAAAATCCCATGGACAGAGAAGCCCGTCTGGCTAGAGTCCATGGGGTTGCAAGAGTCGGACGCAACTTAGCGACTAAACCACCACCACCTCTAGTCAGAAATCCCAGCCAAAGACCACAGAACTCGGTAGACCCCTGTGCCTATTTCCCTGGAATACANAGAGAAGCCCATCTGGCTAGAGTCCATGGGGTTGCAAGAGTCGGACGCAACTTAGCGACTAAACCACCACCACCTCTAGTCAGAAATCCCAGCCAAAGACCACAGAACTCGGTAGACCCCTGTGCCTATTTCCCTGGAATACAGGATTTGAAACACATTTCACAAGCCCCTCCCGGAATCTCTCATTCTGTGATTCTGGCCTGTTTCTTTCTCAGGGCTACATCTTCACCCAAAATGCTTCCTCTACCTGGAATGCTCTCCTGCTCCATACCATTTTTGCTTGTAGAAATTTAACCCATCCTTCACAGCCTGACTGAAAAATCACCTGGTCAAAGGAGTACTATCAGATCCACCAGATGAGAATTATGCCGTGTCTCCACTGGCCCAGTATTAAGTGTCTTGTGCTGTTTCTAGCTTAGATGATTATATGTCCCAGTTTGCTTGGGACATATATTTCAGTTTATGCTGGTTCTTCCAGTATTTATTAATGGCATATTTTCACTCGTCCCAATAGAATAATAGACTGTGTGGTTTTGACTGACACGGCCTCCAGTGACCCCTATTAAGTCATGCCTCTCTCTAATCTTTCTTTCTTGCATGTGGTCATGCATGGTGACTTGCTGCTGGCCAAGAGAATATGGCAATGGTGACAGGATAGCCACTCCCTTGATGATCTAAGACACCAAAGAGAGAGAATCTCCTGTGGACCCCGAAGAATGAGCTGCTGCCTATGGAAAAAGCCACAGGCACTGTGGCCAGGAACACTGGGCAGCCTCTAGGAGTCGAAGGCCTCCATCTTCCAGATGCAAGGAACTGGATTCTGCTTGCGATCAGAAAACTCCAAAAAGGAAACTGCTGACTTCTTGATTTCAGCCTTTGAGACCCTGAGCAGAGGCCTCAGATGAGCTCTGCCTGCACTCCTGACCCACGGACACTGTGAGGTATTAAATGGGTGTTGGTTTAGGCCACTGAGCTTGTGGTCATTTGTTTTCAGCAATCAAAACTGATATATGTGATTGCCCCAGTTATAACACTAACCAAGGTTCAAATGGCTTTGACAGACTGGTCAACACAAATCTCCCTGACAGACTGGTATTTTCGTAAAGTTAGGTGCAGATCTTATTTATCTCTCTAGTTTCTCTACATTCAAAGAGCAATAACGAATTCCTTTCCAGGTAATGGACCAGGTAGCACAGCACAGTATCCTTCAACAGAGAAAGGTCTCTGGCATCATGGTGTCCTTGTTTGCATCCCAGGTCCATCACTTATGAGCTATTTGACTTAAAAAAAAATTACTTAATCTCTCAAGTCCTCAGTTTTCTCAGCTGCAGAATGGGAATATAAAATAGTGCTTTTCTCAGATAAGATTATTATGAGAAGAAATTGAAACTCACAGGGCTTCTCAAGTGGTGCTAGTGGTAGAGAACTCACCTGCCAATGCAGGAGAGATGAGAGATGGAAGTTTGGTCCCTGGGTTGAAGATTCCCTTGGAGGAGGACACAGAAATCCACTCCAGTATTCGTGCCTGGAGAATCCTATGGACAGAGGAGCCTGGTGAAGTATGGTCCATAAGGTCACAAAGAGTCGGACACTACTGAAGTGACTTAGCAAGCACCCACACAGACTCACAATATTCATCACAGTGCTGTATAAATTTGGTATGCCTTGTATTCTTTCTGTCACTTAATTCTTATGTGAAATGTGCCATGATTATCTGCACTTACAGATGAAGAAATGATGCTCAGAGACACTAACATCCTCAAAATTACACAGCAATTGAGACAAGGGACTCAACCCAAATCCTTAACTGCTTCTTCCCATACTGTTTACACTCACATCTTTCCTTTGGATGTACATTTTGGAAAAAAAAAAAAGTGGAGTAAGAGGTGCAGATTTTTCTCAGAATTCCATAGTGGATTCCTTAAGAATGGGGGCCCACACAGATTTCAAGTTCAGCTAAGGCTCATATTCAAGACCCACCCCTTCAGGTATTTCTGGAAGCTCAGGCAGACAATTTAGACAGTTTAGTGGGAGATGGCAACCCATAAATGAGCTCTGGGCCCATTAAGCTGACTTACCACCTGACAAATGACAGGGACTTTTAGTCAATTCCAGTCTACTAAAAACTGGATATGACTGTAGGTGCAGACTATTGGGATCCGTAGATAATTTGCTACCTGCTCATTTTTAATGTGTTTGTGAGCATTCATGAGAAGCTCATTAATTGTGAGTGTCTGTAAGCTTATTGTGTTGTAAACCAAGCCTGACAGCACAATAGGCACCAATAAAAGGAAGCGTCCCCTTCGCCAGCCAGTGTTAATGCTGAGAAGGAGCAGGCGTGCAAATCAGTCCAGGGATAATTGACAAGATTGCTGGAATGCACACGAGCCCCTTATCTGAGGAGCTGTACATCTCTGTCCTTAGGTGACTGCAGAGAGACATGCTGCTGTGATAAGGGTGATGCTAACCGCATTGACCATGGTGAGGCGACAGGGTCAGGCACTTAGGCCCAGTAATCAGGTAAATCCGTGAAGGCCATGGCCTGACAAGGCTGAAATCCATTTGTTATTCTCTGCTTGGAATGCCCTTGCTCCCTCTCTAGACTGGCGGGTTCCAACTCCTCTCTCAAGATGACTCAGTTCCTCCTTGAAGCGTTCTCTGACTTTGCCAGGGAAAACATTTCCTCCCCGGCACTCTGAAAGCCCCTTGTGCATCTTTCTGAAAGAGCTCTAAGTGGGTGTCTGAAACGCCTGCCCCTTGCTCCATACCCAAGTGAAAGCAGAAATCCAAACTCCTTTATGGATGCCCTCCAGAAAGAAACGTTTTTAAGGATGCACTACTCAAGCAAAAGCATCCGTGAGCAATGCAAACTTTGTGAATAATATGGGGCCCAAGAGGGAAAATAGCATTATTCAGTACCTGGCTTCCACTGTTCAGTTTGCTTCTTTTCCATTCTGGACCCTCTTCTTGCCTTGCAGGAAGCAGCTGTAGCACCCAAAGCCCTCAGAGGCCACCTCTGCTCCTACCAAACTTTTCAAATACCCACATTTATTTATTTTAACAGAGATGAGTTTCTAAGGGAAATTACCTTCAGTTCAGTTCAGTTCATTTCAGTCGCTCAGTCATGTCCGACTCTGCGACCCCATGAATTGCAGCATGCCAGGCCTCCCTGTCCATCACCAACTCCCAGAGTTCACTCAGACTCATGTGCATCGAGTCAGTGATGCCATCCAGCCATCTCATCCTCTGTCATCCTCTTCTCCTCCTGCCCCCAATCCCTCCCAGCATCAGAGTATTTTCCAATGAGTCAACTCTTCGCATGAGGTGGCCAAAGTACTGGAGTTTCAGCTTTAGCATCATTCCTTCCAAAGGAATCCCAGGGCTGATCTCCTTCAGAATGGACTGGTTGGATCTCCTTGCAGTCCAAGGGACTCTCAAGAGTCTTCTCCAACACCAGTTCAAAAGCATCAATTCTTCAGCGCTCAGCCTTCTTCACAGTCCAACTCTCATATCCATACATGACTACTGGAAAATCCATAGCCTTGACTAGACGGACCTTAATCGGCAAAGTAATGTCTCTGCTTTTCAATATGCTATCTAGGTTGGTCATAACTTTTCTTCCAAGGAGTAAGCATCTTTTAATTTCATGGCTGCAATCACCATCTGCAGTGATTTTGGAGCCCCCAAAAATAAAGTCTGACACTGTTTCCACTCTTTCCCCATCTATTTCCCATGAAGTGATGGGACCGCATACCATGATCTTAGTTTTCTGAATGTTGAGCTTTAAGCCAACTTTTTCACTCTCCACTTTCACTTCCATCAAGAGGCTTTTTATTTCCTCTTCACTTTTTGCCATAAGGGTGGTGTCTTCTGCATATTAGAGACTAAAATAATATACTTCCATTGAGCTTGTTATATACATTCGTATGTACATCATAGTAAATATGGGACTCCAGAGGGGGAAGACATTCATATACTTAATAGATACACAATTGCATCCTTTGCATGCATTCATGCTAAGTTGCTTCAGTTGTGTCCGACTCTTTTTCACCCCATGACCATAGCCTGCCAGGCTCCTCTGTCCATGGGACTCCCTAGGCAAGAATACCGGAGTGGGTTGCCATGCCCTCTTCCAGGGGATCTTCCCAATCCAGGGATTGAACCCATGTCTTTTGCATTTCCTGCATTGGCAGGAGGATTCTTTACCACTGTGCCACCCTTAGTGCAGGGTGTCTCTTAGGGAAGCCCTTGTATGCCTTGAAAGTGAAAGTGAGGTTGCTCAGTCGTGTCCGACTCTTTGTGACCCGTGGACTGTAGCCCACCAAGCTCCTCCGTCCATGGGATTCTCCAGGCAAGAATACTGAAGTAGGTTACCATTTCCTTCTCCAGGGGACCTTCCTGACCCAGGGATCGAACCCAGGTCTCCCACATTGCAGGCAGACGCTTTAACCTCTGCACCACCAGGGAAGCCCTTAAATACAAGAATACGGTCTCTCAGAAAACCTCCTATAGAGACGCAGAACTTCAGATCCAAGTACCAACATCAAAGATTTCGAGGGAGGAAAGGAAGCCAGGTTGAAAGAAAAAGGGGGAGGAGGCGGGAGAGGTGGGGCAAGAGGGGTGGCCTTACAGACGTCTCTTGCCACCTGCAGATACCCTGGCATTATGGAACTTTTCCCTGGGCCTCCAGAGAAGGGAGGACTGGATCTCAGCCCTATCAGAAATCAGACCAGACCAGAATTTGAATTCTCTGCCAAGAGGAGGTGATCAGTCTTCAATCCTCAGCTCAGGCTGAGGCCCTTCGACCAGATTCCTGCATCCAGGACTAGGGGACTAGAAAAAAGGGAAAGGATAGGAAGGATTAAGGAGAGGAAAGAGAGAGGAAAGGGGAGAGAGGTCAATAAAGTCTCTTGTTCCTTACTGGTCGGGGCACTCTGGCCAGTTGTCCGCATCAGGAGGAGACCAGGGACAAAAGGGTTCCAGTTGCGGCTGCTGGGTCTGGTCCATTGGTAGGCAAGCTGGCCCCTGAGTACCTCGAGTGATCAGGATGTCAGTCTCAGTGAAGAAGAGTCCCTGCCAGAGTCGCCATTTGTTGCAGGAAGGGGGACCCCTTCCAGGGCCCAAAATTGGGCTCTTGTCTAACACTCAGAAATGAATTGGAAATGAATTGTCCAAGGAGACACATGTGCTGACAAAGCAAGAGATTTTATTGGGAAAGGGCACCCGGGTGGAGAGCAGTAGGGTAAGGGAACCCAGGAGAACTGCTCTCATGCAGGCGAAACTGCTGTAACCAAACAATAGAATCAAACCCCGTATGATGGCTGAAACACAATGTGATCTTACTTCACACTCACAGGGTAATCCCAAGTAGGTCTCCAGGTTGTGTGGGGTCAGCTCTCTTGCACGCAGCAGCCCAGGAATCCAGTCTTCTCTCATATTGAGTCTCTGTTATCTTGTATGGTATGGCCCTTGTCTATAACAAAATGACAGAAACAGAAACTGTATGGAGTAGGCTGTGTGGGAGGTTTCAAGCCTGAAAATAGCAAACATATGACTTCCATTCATATCCCACTGGCTAGAACTTAGTCACATAGTCATGCCCAGCTGCAAGGGCAGCTTGGAAGTGCCTTTGCTGTGTTCCTAGGAAGAAGGAATGGTTTTTGGTGGAGAACAGGCAGTCTCTACCACGTCCATCTAAAGTCAGTGCCCTTCCTTGTCTCTCCTCCTCATGCTCTGCAGATGACGCTGATCACAACTGTGCTGGGGTGCACACCATCCCTCGTGCAGGCACCCCTCATAATTAAGCATTCATGAAGAGTTTCATGTTTCCAGGTATTTTTTATATTTAACCATGTATTTCCCCCTTACTTCCATAATGATTTTGGAGATGTGTTACCAAATGCAGAATACAGGTCCCCTGTACGAATACTTATATTTACCCCAACTTTGACAATAGAATTTAATTCTTTCTACCCAAAATCTGCTATATGGTAACCAAATATACAGTTGGTTTCTATAATGTCATACATTGATTTCAATATTTCAATGTTTTTAATGACTAATTATTAGGGAAATGCAAATCAAAACTACAATGAGGTATCCCCTTACACTAGTCAGAAAGGCTATCACCAAAAAAACCTACAAACAATAAGTGTTGGAGAGGGTGTGGAGAAAAGGGAACCCTCCTACACTGTTGATGGTGGGAATGTAAATTGGTGCAGCTACTTTGGAGAACAGTATGGGTATTCCTCAAAAGAGTAAAAATAGAGTTGTCATATGATCCAGTAACCCCACTCCTTGGCATATATCTGGAGAAAAACATAATTCAAAATGATGCATGCACCACAGTGTTCATTGCAGACTCATTTATAATAGCCAGGACAAGGAATTAACCTCAGTATCCATCAACAAGAGAAATGGATAAAGAAGATGTCACACATATATTCAATGGGATATTGTATATATGTACACATATATAAAGAAGAACAAAATAATGCCATTTGCAACAACATGGATGGAACTAGAGATTATCATACTGAATGAAGTAAATCAGAGAAAGACAAATATCATGATATCACTTATACGTGGAATCTAAAAAAACTGTACAAATGAACTTATTAACAAAACAGAAACGGAGTCACAGATGTAGAAAACCAATCTTATGGTTACCAGAAATAGGAAAGTGGGGTGAGGGGAGGGATAAGTTGGGAGACTGGGACTGACACATACACATTACTATATATAAAACAGAACTAGTAAGGACAGACTGTGTAATACAGGGCACTCCTCGCAGTATTCTGTAAGGACTTATCTGGGGAAAGAATCTAAAGAAGGATGAATGTATGTATATGTGTAACTGATTCACTTTGCTGTACACCTGAAGCTAACACAGCATTGTAAATCAACTATATCCAATAAAAATTTTTTAAAAATTAATGTGTTGAAACACAGCATAGGGCAAATAGCCATTTCCTGCTCCACAGGGATTGATTTACCCATCTGCCACAGCTGCTTGGTCATTGTGCTAGCAGACAGCCAGAATCCCTAACGGCAAGAGCCTCTTGAAGATTCGATTTCAGATACTTCCAGGGACTGCCTTTGGTAGGTTATAAGCTTACTCTCTCTCTAAATGAAGTTTCTGGGTAATGGGCCATATGGTGGTACGTCTACCTGACCAAACATTTGCTGAACTCAGTGAGCAGAGCTTCTGCAGCTGCTGCAGGAAATGACTATCATGATTCACTTAAACTTGGGGTTCTTAAAACATGGCTGATATCTCCTCTTAGTGATTATGTACAATTAAGAATAACCCATTTTAAAGTCCTTTCAGCTATTGTCAAACCTGTTGGATAAAGACAGTAAACAGCAGGGATATACTGAAAGGAAATATTAGCTCTTTGTTTTATCATTAACTAAGAATGCTTATAACTGAATACTATAGAGTGACTAGCTAAAAATGGATTAAAAATATTCATTCAGCTCCTATAACAAGAAGGCTTTGGGTCAGCTTCTCAGCAATTGCTTGGCTTTCTCCTCATGGTCACAAAGTGGCTACTGTAATACCATGCATTAAATCCTCATATACCATATAAAAAGAAAGTGAGGAATAGACCTTTCCCTTGGAGTTTTTCCTCCCTTTTTATCAAGATGGTTCTCTGCACGCTCACTCCAGCATACTGTTCCTTCAGTCTAATTATTTATTTCTAGATCAGTCACTAACTTCTGGGCATGGAATTAATATGATTAGTTTAGAATTAGAATGATTCAACTTCTGGGGATGAACATTTTGCTCTGAGTTTTGTCTGTTAGCTGAATAAAATTTAGATTATTCTAGAGAGAAGCAGGGACCATTATTGTAAAAGCAATCAATGATATCTTCTGTCTTCCTCAAAAAGTATCTAGATTTTTCTCTGTACTAAGCTAGATTGAAAGAAAACATTATTCCTGAATATCATCACTATGACATATAAAAGCTTTTATAAAAACCATGCTTTGATGTTATAATCTCACCTTCTGCTGAAGCAGTTCTTTTTATTGCTAAAATAACAACTATAATTATTGAGTGTTTACTGTGTGCTCAGCACTACATTAAGTGATTCAAGCACATTATCTGATTAAAGTCACCAAATAAGCAAGATGAAATTGGTGCTGTGAGATCTTCATTTTGCAGATGGGGAACCTGAATGGTTAAAAGCCTTTGTGTAGGCTCCCATATATGGTAATTGGTGCAGCTAAATTTGAACTCAAGTCCTCTTGGTTCAGAGTCTGAGTTCTTAACCATTGTATTCTATCAGTGTCGTTTCTACATTTCTAAGTGCCCTTTAACAACATACCTGACTGACAACTTCACAGATTTCAAGACTTTAAAAGTGTTCCCTAGTAGGCCTTCTATGAGAAGATTAAAGCAATACACCTAATATGATTTTTGGTTTCTAGGAAGCTCAGAGATATGTTTGCATTTATTTACATAATTTTCTTCAGTCAGAGATTCTTTATAAACTTTTTCTCTTCCCTTAACTTGCTCTTATTTTTTATACTTGCCTTTTGCAAATCTGTTAGCATATATCTATGCTTTCAGAAGTCATTTTGGAGGAAAAGGATGATATAAACAAATCTAATGGTCATATGATATGCTGAAGGTTAACAGATGAAAAACACTGAGGTCCAGAACTTATTTTGAAATGCATCAAACATAAGTTAAATTTATACATAGAAGGAGGAATGGATAAATATGTGATAAAGCAAATATTATAGAATGCTAATTATAGAATCTGAGTTGCAAGTATATGGGTTTCACTCTATAATTCTCTGAACTTTTCTGTGTTAAAAATATTCATCATAAAAAGTCAGGAAGTATGGAGATAAGAATCTAGATTCACTTTTATAAAACAATCTTGCAAAAAGATAATTCTTCCTAAGAAACCAGACATAAGCAGAGACCAAAAAATGGTTAGTCTTACATACCAAGCTAAGAAATTGGGACTTAACTCAAGGCCACTGAGAGATCCTAGAGGATTTTAGTGGAAGCCTAAAGTGTAAGACATAGGGTTTCCCTGATAGCTCAGTTGGTAAAGAACACACCTGCAATGCAGGAGACCCTGGTTCAATTCCTGGGTTGGGAAGATCCACTGCAGAAGGGATAGGCTACCCACTCCAGTATTCTTGGGTTTCCCTTGTGGCTCAGCTGGTAGAATCTGCCTGCAACATGGGAGACCTGGGTTTGATCCCTGGGTTGGGAAGCTCCCCTAGAGAAGGGAAAGGCTACCCACTCCAGTATTCTGGCCTGGAGAATTCCATGGACTGTACAATTCATGGGGTCACACAGAGTCAGACACAGCTGAGTGACTTTCACTTTCACTATTAAAGTGTAAAATAGGCTTGGTGAAATAGAGGAGGAATGGGTGGAAACAAGTTGGAAGGAGAGAGATAAATCAGGGCATTCTATAACTGTCCAATGAGAGTGAGATGACAGTGTCTGAGCAAAAGTGGTTACAGAGAGAGAGATGAGTTTGAGGAAAAAAGCTAAGAGAAAAATGAGGAAGATTTAACATGCTAAAGAGGTCTTCCCCGGTGGCTCAGTGGTAAAGAGTTCACTGAAGAGTCTGCCTGCCAGTGCAGGAGATTCAGCTTCTATCCCTGGAGGAAGATCCCCTGGAGAAGGAAATGGCAGCCACTGTGGGGGCATGGATATCAGCAGGACTCAGGCTTCTGACTTGAGGCAGCAGGGATGACGAGGCTGTCCTCCAGGATGGGGTCCCGGGTGGAGCCTTGCTGTTAAGCAGGCTGCACAGGGAAGACCCATCCCCTATCACAGATCCATTTCTCTCTCTTGATCCCCACCACCAGAGTCTGAGATCAGTTGAAGTACTAGATTTCTCCTACATGGATATTTTTTTCCCTGCGATGTGATATGAACCCATGCTCTGCCCTCCTATACGGTGAGAGCCTACTGGGAAAGAGCACTGTAGATGGTTTCTGGAATGATTTCCAAGTCATCTGGATCACCGACTGTGGGAAAGCCCCCCAACACAGGCCCACTTCTGACTTCTGGGTTCCTGGACCCATACCCCTGGTCTGCTGTCTCTAAGAAGCAAAGCCTGGACTGCTCCACTTTATTATGAAATTAAAATTGTTCCCAAAGACCTCAAAGGGGAAAACGAAATTGTTTTCAGCTTTGATTGCAGTCATAATAAAATAGCTATTTGGAGGGGGGGGGATTGTGTTATTCTTGGATAAAAGAGGATCAAAAATACTTTTTTACAGTTTGCCATAAAGACAGCAATAGGACTTTTCACAAGACAAACACAATCAATGACTCAGGGAAGATGAGGGCGTCTATATTTGTTCTTCCTTGGACATCACGCACAGTGGGTTATTTGGTCTCTAAAAGCTGAGGAAGTGGCAAGGCAGCTTCTGGTCCACTTTCCCAGTTCTACCAGATCTGTCGAGAGGTCAGAGCCCTGGCACCTGGCCTCAGAGGGCCCTGCAGGCTGGACGATGGGTCTTCCTCTCATTTACTATGCCCTGTCTCTCTTCTGGGTAACTTCTTCCCTGCTTCCTTGTGAAAATTAGTTTCTGGAGACAGAATCAGATTTCACTTACTTATGTGGAGCACTGATACACTAGGCCTGCATAAAACATTCTTGCATGTTACCCCCATTTGATCATCATAGCAACTCTGTAAAGTAAGGAATGACATTCTTATTTTCTACAACAGTAGTGTTGCCCCGGACCTCACAACTGTTGAGTACAAATTCCTCTAAAGTTCTTTCTTCTACTCCAAGCTTCCTCTTCTCTCCTTGGGATCCAGGTCTTTGGAGGACACTGTTGACTGACACTGTCCAATGGAAATCACGTATGGTTTAGTGACCAAGCCCTCGGACCTTGGGAAAGTCACTCTGAGACTTTATGCATCTTCATGTTCTCACTAGTATAAAGGGGAGAAGTCAGTTTCACCTTAGTGGAATGGACTTTGTAAGGCATGATTGTTAGAAAATATATAAAATGTCTCAAAACAGCTTGAAACAAATTAGTTCCTTAATAAGACATACTTTAGCTTGTTCTAGGATGATATAATGCCTCAACTTTAATGAAGATGAAGAAAAAAGATTTTCTAAATGGTACTTAAGGAAAACAACTCCCATGTGATATCTTGGCAAAGAAAGTGGGGGTACTTTGGGCTCAGTGACCTTGGGGTAACTTACTCTATATGATGAGTTAAGTCTACCTTCTTTCTCATCACTCTGGGCTTCAGCTGGTGCCCAGAGGAAGGAAAGAGCAGTAGTGTTTCTTTCTTCCATCCTGAAAACAAAAGGGCAGTGTTGTCTGTCTCAAAGTGCATTATGTACTATTAGACCACTTGCTAAAGTCAGTCTTTAAATCAGTGTAGTATTCACCTTCCAAATGAACCAAGTGTGTAAGCATTTTGGCTGCTGACAATTAATTTTAAAGAAAGGTTGGATTTTCAGTCCCCTGAGTTTTTGAGACATCATTTATGTCTTGGAATCTCCAATCTGCTCCCTTGTAAATGCTTAAGCGTAGACCCACACCAGCCTTCTAAACCAGTTTCTAGGAGGAAAGAAGGCAACAGGAACCATGTGTACACACGGTACACACAGTCTACACACAGCCCAGTGCTCTTCTCTGTCCCAGTTACCTCTACTCACCTTTGATGTCTCAGCTTTGAACCAAGCTGGGGATCCTAGGAATTGTGCTGCATCTTATCACTCAGCCCTGGGTTTACCAGGCCTGATATTGAACCCTTAGACTTGAGCAGATGCCAAATCATATGCCTCTAGCTTTATGCTGGCATAAAGTATAAGGGATCTTTGATTTTCCAATAATAAATAAATCAGAGATTAGTGTAAGAGCTGCTGAAATCTTAGAAATCTGCCCCCCCAGTTTATTGCAAATCTCTTTATATATACAGATACTTTGGATATACATTAAAGTCTTTTGCCCATATTTATGGTTTTGAACACTGTCTTAACCTTTTACTAATGCATCAATAATTGGGATGGGAATCATAAGGGACCCACTGTAGCTCATGCCCTAAGTACTGACACCTTTTGGCAATAATTCCTGATGATTTTGAGGAATCAAAAGCACTGTAGAAAAATCCACAGATTTTTCTCATGTGTTCTGGGAACTCAGAAGCCCTTGGAGAAGTAAAATTATCCTTAATGTCATCATTAGAAAGCATGAGGGTGATATGGACTCTCACCTATTAAGCAGGATGGGAGGGTTAGTATTATGGAGATGCAAGGGGAAGTTGCTCCTGGGTACATCCAGCAGCCCACTCTTCTCTCAATATCTTCTCTTGCATCTGGACCAAGTTCAGTAAAACAACCTTCCTTATGCTGGGCCATCAGTGAGGAGGTGAGTCAGGGGCACATGAAGGCACAAAGAGTTTGCGATTGTGATGGGAAAAGAAAAGATGGAGAGAGGTACAAGCCTTAGCATCCTCATAGCTGACCTGAAGATTAGAGGCATGACACTGGACTGGGATCACTGGCAAAGTAGGATACATGTAGACCAGGGAGACGAGGACACAGAGGGGATAACAAACCATGCCACGAGGAAGCTGAAAAGTCCAGAGCTGATTAATGTGCAAGAAGAGATGACATGCGGCAATGAGAGCTGCTTGTCAATATCTGAATGAGGAAGATTTGCCTTTCACAGTCAGAGAAACCAGAACTAGAAAGATGCAAGTGAATATCTTTCATCTTGTTGTTGGGAATATTCCAACAACATTTTAAGGGCCCCAGCAATCAAGAATAGTCCTGTTTATTGAGCACCTCTATAAGCCAGGGTCTGTATGAGGCATTTTGTGTGCCTTTGATCATGAAGTCCTCACCTTGTTTCTGAAAGTTTGTTTGATGAGAGAACTGAAAGTCAGAGAAGTTACGGAGCTTGTCTGAGGTCCCAGATCAAGTGAAGCTCTAGGGAAGAGCTTGCATTTGAACTTCCATCCCCTCTTACAGACCCTATTATGGTAGGTTATCAGCAGAGTCTGTGTGACCTCAGGTTGGGGGAACTGAAGAGGGATTCCTATGTGAACCAAGGCTCATGCTCACTGCTCTCTGAGGTCCCTTTCAGTTCTGAAGCTCTATGCACAGCCCTGATGGCCTGAGGAGGCGTGGATGCAGTGCTGAGAGCTGGGAGGAGGAAGGCAAGAAGAATGCTTTGTGGGTAAGTCATCTGTTCAGCAGAATTATATGAATGACAAATGGGCCTCCCTTGGGACTGATTCCCTCCAACTGTATCCAACAATAAAATGCTCCACAAAGAAACCTGACAATTTGGTTGCTAATTTGAAACATCCTTCTCCAAGCTGCCTCTAACTATAACCTAATTGTTGCAAGTTGGTGGTTCATTAAAAAAAAAAAAGAAAGAAAGAAAAAAAGTAGAATCACATTAAATACAAATGTGCATTTTTTCTGCCATGAGTCACTCTGTTTTTATATTCATTTTACCCTGTAGTCTTTCATGTTGCCATCAGATTCTTAATCTATGCACTAAACATTTATTTCCGTAAGAAGTCTAATGTAATTTCAAGAAATGAGAAGTTTTCCACTCTCTTAGGAGAGGCAACTNTGAGTCACTCTGTTTTTATATTCATTTTACCCTGTAGTCTTTCATGTTGCCATCAGATTCTTAATCTATGCACTAAACATTTATTTCCGTAAGAAGTCTAATGTAATTTCAAGAAATGAGAAGTTTTCCACTCTCTTACGAGAGGCAACTCAGTAGTAGAAACAGTCTGGACCCTGGAGCATAGGATCTGATTTTAGGCCAGTCGCTAGCTGGATAATTAATGTACACAACTTATTTAACTTCTCTGAACTTCTGTTTCCTCATCAATAAAATCAGTTTAGAATTTATACATTATAGTTTTGGAGGGAGCAGTTAATAAATGATTTTCTGTGAGAAAGTCTTTTAAGGTCTAATAGAAAATATTGATGCTTTTTACTCTTTTCTAAGTCAAAGGACTTGGATCAAGAGGCATTGTTTTGGCTCCTGGGATGGTTTTAGGTTTACTTATTTAATGTCCATCGGTCATTCATCCATCCATTCATCTATCTCTCCGCCCACCTAACCATCCATGTCTCCATCCACCTATCCAGGTTTCTATTTAACAGATGTTGACTGACTTTCTGTTATATACCAGATACGCAATCAGGAGCTACGCACATAGGCTTGAATGAGATATAGTATGATTTCTGCTTTCAAAGACCTTCTTTTCAGACAGAGAGGAAGGCACATTTATATATAATTATGTAATGAAGTAACCATGGTACAAGGTTGTACCTCTTAAACCATGGGGGGAAATGTAACCATCAGAGAATATTTCACTTTTCCAATTGTCTACTAGAGATAATGGAGACAATTGGCAAAATTTTAATTGTGAATCTGTCCTGGGGTGGGAAATAGAGCAAATATTAGGTGTAAAGATGAGAGAGACTTTCTCTGGCCTTGGAGGCTGGATGGGGTGTTGGGATGCCCTGGGAGACTGGGAAATGATTCTGGAGGTTAGCACCTCTGACTCACGGAGCTGTGCCCCTAACTTCCAATTGTTCTATTCTTGGGCCTGCAGGATGGCCATTCCAGGGACAGTAATTGTGGAGGATGATATTTCTGAACTGCTTGCCTTGACAAGCAACAATTCAGAGAAGTGAGAATAACATGAGGACACAGGCAGAGCGGATGCCACTCCACAATCATGGGGGAGAGCTAGTTCTCAGTACAAGCTTTCCCTCAACCTCTGGCAGCCCACTCCAGTATTCTTGCCTGAAGAATCCTATGGACAGAGGAGCCTGGAGGGCTGGAATCTGAGATCACAAAGAACTGAAGCAACTTAGCAGGCACGCAGGCCCTCAGTCTCAGTCACCCTGCAACATCGAGTGCTCCTTGGAAAAATGTGGTGCCTACATGTGAAGGATGAGCTTCGTCGCATGGGACTGGAATGATCTAATGTGTTAGCATTCAGATCAAATATGTGGATTTCAGCTCAAACTGTAGACTAAGCAGGAAACTAGAGTCTAAGCAGTAACTAGGGAACTAGACCCATGAGGTGAGCCTTTGCAGTGGGCATCAGGGTAGCGGGAACTTATTCTGTGGCCTAAGTAGCAACATTAGTCACACTTGCTGGCGTGATGGGCAGTTCTGCCCAGTGGACGTTCTCATTGACTAGTGGCATGTTGAAGCTCTTTATTCTCTCAAACTTGGCTGGTTGAGATGGGCAGATGCTAGTAATTGTGATCAGCTACTATCTTCTTCATGTCTTCACATACCCTCTTTTTATTCCTGTGTGTGTTCTCAGTCACTAAGTCATGTCTGATTCTGCAACCCCATGGCTGGAGCCCACCAGTGTCCTCTGTCCATGGGACTTCCCAGGCAAAAATACTGGAGCAGGTTGCCATTTCCTTCTTCAGAGAGTCTTTCCAACCCAGGGACTGAGCCCATATCTCCTGCATTGCAGGTGGATTTTTTTTTTTTTAAACCACTGAGCCCCTGGGAAACCCTCTTCTTATTCCTATATGTATACCACAGTAATGCATATTTTGAAGGGCTTATTAAGATTTAATCTCACTCTCCATCACTTTCTTCTGTGTAACTATAGGTGTCATTTGTGTTTCACTTATTATATGTCAGGTCTTACACTAAACACTTTGCATACACTAATAATATATCTGTTAAGATTCTTTAGGTGGCAAGTAACCAGAAGAATAAACACAAATCAGCTTCATCAATAGAGGGCACTTCGGCTTGTGTAAAGGGAAAGTCCTGAAGTAGGATTACTGCAGGGGATCAAAGATATCAAGAATGGATTTTTTTCCATCTCTTTATTCCACTTTTCACAGTTAGTTTCATCTTAAGGTTGGCTCTATGGTCATGGGATATCTACCAATGCTCCTGGGTCTAAATTCTCTCTCGGTCCATGTCCACAAAATCTCTTCCCCAACTAACAGGCAATCTGGTTCCCATATTGAACTAAATTAAGTCAAAGCCCACCCATGAAGAGTCACAAAGGAAAGGGGATAAGAAGGTGCTGTTTGAAGTCTGCAGCAGCGATCTGCTTGGTCACTGACATTGTCTTTTTCAATTCTCTTTTTTACTCCCTGTTCCTCTCCTCAGTATACAATATCTGTTTTGGAGGAATCTAACCCAACATAGTATCTTTAGCCCACATCTTTGGTATAGGAATCTTCAGCTGTTCTTACCATACCTAAGAAAGTATCACAGACATAAGGCTTATGAATTCCAACCCAGGAAATTGGTGATTACACAAAATATACATTATCCCTTGCAGGCAGACTATAACCATGTTCTTTCCCCACCCCCATTTCATTATTTCTTCTTTAGGTCCCGGAGTGATATATGGAAGATAGATACAGATCTATCTTTCTAAACCTTAGCAGATTGCTTTGACTGAAGCTTCTACTGACTCCAAGGGAGCAAATTGTAATGGGTAAATAGTTACAAAGCAATCCCAGGGAGGAAACATTCATAGGAACTTTATAAATGAGATTTCCAGAAAATAGTAGCTTTTCTGACGTCCTCCCTATTACACTAGTCCAATACCATGACAACTCACATCTTGGAATATAGATGGGGCATCAGTGGAAGTGACTTCCGATACTTTCTTCTGATACCCCAATTAAGCAATTTGGATTCAAAAGATTTCTAACCTTTCCAGACTCTCTATAATAGAATGTAAACAAAGTTCCTTAGGGAGTGATAAAATATTATTCATGAGAAAAATGGAGGATATAATAGAAGCATTGTAAAACTGCTAGCAGAGGAAATAACATTTAAGAAAGTAATGCCATATCCCTGGTTGGCAGATTAAGAAAGAAGGGAAGTAAATCATTTTTATTCTTCTGCTCTTCATAACGGTTTGTAATTCTATTGACTCTTGGGTTTCCACATGGCTAAAGTTAGGCCTATAATATTCATAGAAATTAAAGCCTAGAAGGATTTGTTTTTGTGAGTTCATATGTGTATTCAGGTATTCTGAATTAAAGTCAGGAGTAAGTTAAATTAAGAAAAGTGCAAGTTATGATGAGAAAACTTATGAAGGGAAATGACTTCCCAGATCTTTACCATCTAATTTTTTTTTTTATCTATCAACATTGCTCTGAAATACATTAAATAATACTTAAAATGTGTTACATAAAAAAATATCATTTGGATAGTCACTTTTGCCTGGACTTGATTGAAGTATCACAGGAGCCCACTACTGAAAGCGTTTCCCCAGGACGACAATGTAGGCAGAAAGAAGGTGGAGTGGGAGGAATTCCACATGTGTTACAGTGAACAAGCTAAACCTGTATGAATTCAGTAAATCGAGAAGGCAAACTATTTTTTATCTGCTTTCCCAGCAGATAAAATTGGCATAAAATGGACTTAAACGAACTTCTCATGTTAGAAGACCCAAGGATAACTTTCAACATATACACACTCATGAAACCATTTCCACAATCACTCCTCAGAATTTCCTTATGACCCTTCATAACCCTTGCATGTGTGCGTGCTCAGTCGTGCCTGACTCTTTGTGAGCCCACCAGGCTCCTCTGTCCATGGAATTTTCCAGTCAAGAATACTGGAGTGGGTTGCCATATCCTACTCCAAGGGATCTTCCTGACCCAGGGATCAAACCCATGTCTCCTGAGTTTCCTGTTTGTCTCCTGCATTAACCGATGGATTCCTTACCATCGTGTTACCTGGGAAGACCCTGGTAACCCTTAGAAAAGAACTTAATTTTTATCACCTTTTCTTTAAGGGGTTTTCCAGGTGGTTCAGTGGTAAAGAATCTGCCTGCCAAGCAGGAGACTCAGGTTCGATCTCTGGGTCAGGAAGATCCCCTGGAGAATGAAGTGGCAACCTATGTTTGATGGGTTCACATGTTGGATGGTTATTATTGGCTGAGACCAAGCAGTCTAAGAGCGCTCATTCTGAGGCCCTTGTTCTCCAACTATAGTTGTCACTTGCTGACTTCCAGGCCCCTGTTACTGAGGATTTGGAGACTGGATCACAATTTTTTTCATTCCACAACCTCAGGTAATTTCAATATCTACATAAGTCTCTTGTCAAACGACCTGCTTCATAATCTCTGGGCTTCCTTGATTCATTTTAATATCCTCTCTAGTAAAAGGGCTCCCCAGGCACTAGTGGTAAAGAACCCTCCTGCCAATGCAGGAGACTTAAGAGACACAGGTTCAATTCCTGGGTCAGGAAGACCCCTGAAGAGGAAATGGCAACTCATTCCAGTATTCTTGCTTGAAGAATCCCATGGACAGGGCAGCTGGGTGGGCTCCATGAGTCCATGGGGCCTCAAAGAGTCGGACATAACTGAAGTGACAACACACAGCACGTCCCCTCTATATGATTCAGACACACATCTTATCACCTGGAACTGTTCCCTCAGAAAAGCGCCTCTTCTGCTTCTTACTTGACCTCAGTAGCCAACCCTTCCCAGTTAATGCATCTCCGCCATGTTACCATCCCTGCATAGACTGTCTCCTACTATTCTCTCTCCTGTTTCTCTAACAAGGACCCCATGGTTGATCACTGCAATTACTTTATCAGACATCCTCAGTTTCTTTGTCCTTGAATCTTTCTGCCATATCTGCTTGACAAAACCTCAACTCGAGACCTCTTTCATACTCTACTTCTACACCTGTGCAGCTGAGTAATGTTGGGGGAAGAAATGAATGACCATAAACTTTGTTCCTATATAAATTCATGATCTTTAACCTTATCTTTGGTCAATTTCCTCTAGCTTCTTCTTTGAAATTATCCCAATCATCCCTATTCTGCAAACCTCCTACTTAGCCTTTACCTACCTCAGCCCATCCCACCTCTCAGCCAATAGCATATTCTTACATTTTATAAAACTCACCATGTGCGTGGGGCCTGGATACTGGTATTTTGTAAAACCTCCCCAGGTGATTCTGAGGAGTAGCCATTCTTATGGACCACTGATGTCAAGACACTCTGAAAACACCGAAATCCAGCTTAGGAAATCTCTCAGGTCTCTGGCTCCACATTATCTCTACTTATTCTATTCACCACCCACTCAGTAGCCCATGATTCCAGCCACTCGCTCAACTTGGCTCCTGGGTGGCTCAGATGGTACAGAATCTGCCTGCAATGCAGGAGACCTGGGTTCCATCCCTGGGTTGGGAAGATCCCCAGGAAGAGGGCATGGCAACCCACTCCAGTATTCTTGCCTGGAGAATCCCCATGGACAAAGGAGCCTGGCAGACTACAATTCATGGGGTCACAAAGAGTTGGACACAACTGAGCGACTAAGCAGACACATCTCTTTTTTGCTCCACTAGGCTTTGATCACTTTAGACTATTGGCCTGGGTACTGCAGTGGTGACCACAGAAGGTACTTGTGATAACCTCAGCTACACACACAAAACTACTGGCATAGGGCAGCAGGCTTCTGTGTCCCTGTCTATTAAGAAAGGGTATTAGACTGGCAAGAATGAGCTGTAAAAACCTTTTAGAATCAGGCTGCTGAATTAAAGGAGAGGGAAATGGCACCCTACTCCAGTATTCTTGCCTAGAAAATCCCATGGATGGAGGAGCCTGGTAGGCCGCAGTCCATGGGGTCACTGAGTGTCGGACACGACTGAGTGACTTCACTTTCACTTTTCACTTTCATGCACTGGAGAAGGAAATGGCAACCCACTCCAGTGTTCTTGCCTGGAGAATCCCAGGGATAGGGGAGCCTGGTGGGCTGCTGTCTGTGGGGTCACACAGAGTCGGACACGACTGAAGCGATTTAGCAGCAGCAGCAACTGAATTAAGACTGTTATTGTTGTGTTGATAGCACCATCACCAAATCCTAAGAACAAATTTCCTTCCCTGTAGAGTTTTGAGTTAATTTGCCAATGAGAAAACGCATGGTATTTGGAAGGTAGGAAGGAATTCTTTTCAGAAAGTTGTGGTAGTCAGACACTATAGGTTTCCAGACCCTTCTCAGCCCCTTCATGATCAGAGTGGTTGGAGAACATCCCTACTCCAGTTCATCAGGATTCATTATAGTAAATATTTCTCTGATCCCCAGATGGCAGATCCTTCTTGATCTTCACCTCCACCCAAATCTCCCTACATTTGAGTTCTAATTCCAATACCAATCCTCTTATTCCCACACAGTCGTAGAGATTAAATTTTCTTGACTGAATGTAAAGTGATACAGGGGCTTAATATGCTGGACAGCAAAGAGTTTCTGAAGGTCTGGACCGGAAGGTCACACAATAAAAGAAATACTTGAGGCGAATTGCATATTGGGAACCCAGAAACCTATGCAACAGTGACGTTGACAACTGCCTGATTTGAGGATGCCACCTGGAGCTGTCTGATTACCTGAAGCCTAGGCCAGCGCAGTTTCCCCACTGGCTCTAGTTAATGGTGTATCAGCACGCACATTTGTGTGGACTGGGGACGTGTGAGAAGGCAGCATAGCTCTCTTTGTTGTACTTGGCCATATTCTGTTGTGAGTCCAGGAGAAGGAGCTGACATGTGATCTAAACACCTGGCTCTGGCCCTTGCCAACCATGCGAGCCAGAGCAAAGTACTCCCTCTGCCCTGTCAGGCTTCAGTTTCCTCACCTGTTAGTTGGTTGAGCAAGTTAATTATCCCAGAGGTTCCCTTCAGACCTAACATGCTACCACTTCCACGTCATGAATCCATTTGAACACAGCTTGATTTCCTTGGCTCAAAATATTCTACTAGACTGGGCCTGCAACAAGGCCTGCAAGGGCTAGGCCAGGTCTGGAAGTTGGAAGCCTCCTCCTTGGCCTCTGGGGGCTGATTTACGGTCACGACCTTGTTCTGGGATGGGAACTGAGGGCAACCAGAGAGATGAAAACCCACAGGCACTAGAGAAGGAAATAATTACGTCCACAAAGTCAGGGCCTAGGGCGGATGTGGCCATGCCAGCTGCTGACAGACAAATGGATGGACACATCTCACTGTTGCCTCTTGGCCCTCCCCTTGCCAGGAATCCTGCCACCTCTCAAGGTGTGATAATTAGGTTAAGAATAAGGACTGAGTGCAAATTTATGGTGTCTATAACCATCCTGTGTTTTCTCAGGGAAGATTCTTTCATCAAGCCTCTCCTTTCCCTTGTCCCAAGGCCCCAGGCCTAAGCCACACACAAATCTTGATTTCATCAGGAGCTCTCTGTTCCCTCAGCTGCTCCTGTTTTCCTTCTGAAGACACATGCTATTTCCTAGAAGTTTTATTGTTCCCCTGCCACCTCATTTTCTCACGAGTTCCTTCCTGGGGAGCTGGGACTCAGCCAGCCCCTTTTTGTGGTGAATAGGCCCAGTGCCCACAAGAAAGTCTTTATTCCCTCTACATTATATCTTCTGTTGTCATTAAAATAAAAGAAAGACAATAAAAATCTCTCTTCCTCCTAGTTCTCTTTATAGATTTTCTCATTAAGAGAATTAACAGCAATCAAAAACAAATCCATAGCTGCTTCTCTTGAGACAAATCAACTTCAAACATGTTGCTATTCAAGTCAAAGAGTGATTGCTGGCTGCCAGCACTGAGCTCCCAGAGTCAGCTTCTGTCCTCGCCTCGGCAGCAGCTTGGCAGTTGGTGAAGAAGGAGGTGATGGTGTCTGAGAGTGCACTTTCATGTCCACAAGCCACCTTCTTTTGGGTGGAATGGGAAGTCTGTGCTTGGTTCCTGACCAGGCTTCTGTAATGCGTCTCCAGAATTGTTCTTTCTGGAAGCCATCCAGACTCAGAATGGGTTGATGTAGAGAGCTCCCCATCCCTGGAAAGGTTTGCACAGAGAATAAGTGCACCTTGATGGGCTGAAAAATTACACTGGATGACTGCTGAAGTCCCGTCTAACTCGGAAGTCTCCTCACTCCAGGGCACTTGTCTTGCAATGGCATCAGAACAGAAGGTTTATCAGGGTAGGACCTGATAGGATGTAGAGCCAAGATACCGCCATCAGGGATGAGAAAGTCCTCAGGAAGAAGCCCCCATGATGGATGTAAGAATGACTCCAGGAGGAATATCTAATAAGATTCTTTGTAGGTAAATCAGAACTTCTCAGGACAGATGTAAGGACTGCATAACATGACGTGGGCAATGCAATGGATAAGTTTCAGGTTCTCAGTCCACCCTGAAGAACAGCTTAGAGTGACATTAAGTTATATCAGAGCACACAATGATCTGAGGATCAGAAGAAGTTGGCTATTGTTCTATTTCTTAGTGTGACTTAGGAAAGTTATTTTTTCTTTCTAGGTCTTATTTTCCTACAGAGTAAAAATTCAGGATTGGTCTGTATATACATTTTCCCAAAGAAAGTTCCAGGTAAACTTAGTTCCCTTAGGTACTTCACATAAAATGATTTCATGGTAAAACATATTTGAGAACACCACGTGTAACGATGCTCCTTAGAGAATGACAACACCGATGTGACTGTGAAAGGCTCTAGAGAACCCTATAGTGAAAACATCCATTTCTCTTTACTTAACCTTGTGTTTCCAGAATATCTTTAAACATAGGAGTCTTATCTTTAAACATAGGAGTGATATAGTACAAGCCTTTATCACCCAATGGAACTAACACTCCTTAGCACATTGTGTGTGCACTCAGGAAACCAGTGATCTAGGTAATCTCCAAGGTTCCTTAGTCCTAGGATAGTATGTGCTTCTCTAGTTAGCAGAAGAATCATCAACAAAAAGCTTTATTATAATGAGTATGAACAAGATCCACGCTGCCCACATCTCTGAGTTAATGTCTGCGTCTCTGACTAGTGTCTCTGTTATGGGCTTCTGCACCTATCCTTTCCTCTGCCTAAAACAATGTCCATGCTTCTTGACTAGCTAACAGTCTTCTCATTTCAGATTCAGTGGTACTTCCTCTGGGTTGCTTTCCCTGTGCCTCTGGTCTGCGTAAGGTACCCATTTTATATGTTTTTTCCTTCCCAGATCTGTCTACACCAGAATAAAAGAGATTGTATGTGGTAATCTCTTTCTGTCTTCCATGCTTATTAATGGGTTTGATATATAGGAGGCCCTCAATAAATATTTATGGAATGATTAGATACAAATTAAGCGATATTGGAAACTGCTGCCTTAATTGGGATCAGGGAAGGGTACAAAGGGGTGGAAACATTTTCCTGTTACTCTAAGGAAGTCATAGATAGAAAGATATAAGAGTTGTTAAAGACAGAACTGACTTCTCTTAGGACAGAGCTTCCCATGACTGAACATGAAAGTGAAAGTGAAAGTTGCTCAGTCATGTCCGACTCTTTGCAACCCAATGGGCTATACAGCCCATGGAATTCTCCAGAAAGAGGAGTGGGTAGCCTTTCCCTTCTCCAGGGGATCTTCCCAACCCAGGGATCAAACCAGGGTCTCCTGCATTGCAGGCAGATTCTTTACCAACTGAGCTATGAGGGAAGCCCTATGACTGAACACGTTCACCATAAACATAAAAGCATTGGTGGTGGATTAGTTGCTAAGTCGTGTCTGGCTCTTGAGACCCCATAGACAGCAGCCTGCCAGGCTCCTCTGTCTATGGGATTCTCTAGGCAAGAATACTGGAGTGGGTTGCCATTTCCTTCTCCAGGGGATCTTCCCAACCAAGGGATCAAACCCAGGTCTTCTGCATTGCAGGCAGAATCTTTTCAAACTGAGCTGTAAGGCAAGCCCAAAATTCAATTCGAATTTTGAATGAAATGACTTTGACATTTCCTGCTAATGCTAAAAATCTGCTATTTCATTCTTCTTTATTCTATATTCTGTGTAATTCACATAATCCTAAAAAATAAGGGATCTTTTGTCATGTATCTTTGGTTTTTGAGAAGTACAACTAAATTTAAACAATAATTAATTTTAGTAGCAATCTATTATATTAATAACAGCAATCTAATGCATTAATAAAAAATGCAGTTTAAATCTGAAGTCAAGGAACAATTAAACTACATTATGCAGCTCTCAATGATAATAGAGACTAAATTTTTAAGCTTATGGTATAATATTAATTAAAAATATGTAGATATAAACAAGTGTTACATGAACACTACGATTGCAACCTGGAAACATGAAAGAGAAAAAAGATGGGAAGAAAATGCACACAAATGCAGAGTATTTGGATACGGAATATGGGACTGTTTTTTCATTTGCTTCTGCAAAATTTCTCTCCAATTCTTTCTAATGTGCTTGTCTTCTTTGTAAATTTTTTAAAGATAAAAATAAGATTGGAAATGACAGAAAATATGCTCGCTGGCTCTGCAAACATTATTTTGATTTTTTTTCCAGCTGAGGTTTGGAGACTTGTTCAAAGATAACTGGACTATAAGAATAATTCTGGCCTCTCTCCTCTCTTCCAGCTGTCTTGAAATGTCCTTCATAAAGAGACAGAATGACAACGATCACCCTAAAATTCAAATATTTTATCTAGTCACTGACAACTCCCAAAGACCTAGAGCTGAAAACTAAGCTGAAAGTGAAAAGTTGAGAAGTTTGGACTTTATCTGCCCTCGTTTTCATTTGTGATTTGGGGGTTATGTTTTTTGAAAGATGGAGGGAGGGAGGTGAGGACAGTTGGCCCAGGTCAGCAACTCTTTTTCTTTGTCCTAAGACAAATCCCAAAAGCTATTACCAGAAAAAAGAAAAAAATAAGTTTCTGTTTGGCTTTCTGCTGCTCTGGCCATAAACAACAGTCTGGGATCAAGGGTGTTGTGGGCGCACAGGATATAATCTCCGCCAGGTTTTCTTCCCATAAACATCCTTTCAGCTGTCTTGGCCCAAGACATCTTTCCCTTTGTGAGGCTGCATGGTTTTTGATGGAGTGGCCTGCTGCATTGCTCTCCATGGACCCAGCTACCATTCTGACCCTTCAAGCCTGGAACTTCTCAACTCATTCATGCTTGAGATATTTGGACCCAAGACAGTTCCTGACTTGGTGGCTAAATATAATTTAATGGAACAGAGAGGACTGGCATGGTAGAAAGAGCATGGCTTCAGGGAGTCAGAACAATTTAAGTTTGAATACCGGTCCCTCTGCTAGCAAACAATGCGACTTTGGTTCACAAGTTACTTAATTTCCAAAAGCCCTAATTCTCTTTGTGATTCTTACCTTGAAGGCTGCGTTGTGTTTTGAATGAAGTATCAGTGCAAAGTGACTGATAGAGCAAATTTAAGCTCCTATTCCATTGGTCACTAGTGTCACAGACTCAAGTTTTGAAACCACAATTTCAAAATGTTTCTGATGAGCTAAACTGGGTCCTGAGGAAACTCACCAAGATGATGAGAGGTCTGGAAGCCAGTACCTATGAGGGCTAAGTAAAAGAATTGGATTCATTTCATAGAGAGAAGATCAGGGAACTCTAATAACTGCCTTCACATCTATGATTCACTCAAATCTGAAAGAGGATGCTAATTTGTTCTATTTTTTTCCCTTTGTGATAAAGAAATATTTATTTGGTGTCTTCTATGTGCCAGATTCTGTGCATATCACTGAAGGTAGAGTGAACAACAAGAGATCACCTCCTGACCTCCTGGAGCGTGTAATCTAGTTGGAAAGATAAACATTGAATGAGTAATTTTAAGTGTGACTGGTAACAAGGAGAAAAGATACTTGCTCCTTGGAAGAAAAGCTTTGATCAACCTAAACAGTATATTAAAAAGCAGACATTACTTTGCCAACAAAGGTCCATCTAGTCAAAGCTATAGTTTTTCCAGTAGTCATGCATTGATGTGAGAGTTGGACAATAAAGAAAACTGAGTGCTGAAGAACTGATGCTTTTGTATTGTAGTGTTGGAGAAGACTCTTGAGAGTCCCCTGGACTGTGAGGATTAAACCAGTCCATCCTAAAGGGAATCAGTCCTGAATATTCATTGGAAGGACTGATGCTGAAGCTGAAACTCCAATAATTTGGTCACCTTGAGTGAAGAATTGACTCTTTGGAAAAGATCTTGATGCTGGGCAAGATTGAAGGCAGGAAGAGAAGGGGACAACAGAAGACGAGATGGTTGGATGGCATCACCAACCCGATGGACATGAGTTTGAGCAAGCTCTGGGAGTTGGCGATGGACATGGAAGCCTGGCGTGCTGCAGTCCATGGCATCACAAAGTGTCACACACAACTGAGGAACTGAATTGAACTGAAGGAGAATCAGAACACTTTGGGGTCTTACAACTGGTAAGAAATAGGATCAAGAGATGTGAACTGTAAGGTGATTAAATTCCAGATAACAGTCAAAAGAAAGGCATATAATTACCTGTAGTTGGGCAGTTTGTGTACTGAACAGATGTTCTAGTCGAGGTGATGAGTGAAGATTGAAATTTATGCCTCAAACTGTGCATCTATGGGTTGCATCTGCTTCAGGAGGTGCTTTTTCTAATCTGCACAGAGCCATCATATGGTCTGGTAGTAGCCCTGAACTGAAGTCTACAAACTGTGGCCCATGACAAATTCTGGGTTACAAATATTCTTTGTTGTTGTTGTTTAGTCGCTAAGTGGTGCTTGAGCCTTGTACTATAGCAATCCCATGTACTATAGTCCACCAGGCTCCTCTGTCCATGGGATTTCCCAGGCAAGAATTCTGGAATGTGTTGCCATCTCTTCCTCCAGGGGATCTTCCAGACTCAGAGATAGAACTCACGACTCCTACACTGGCAGGGAGATTCTTTACCACTGAGCCACCAGGGAAGCCCATTCTTTGCTGCCCTTGTGTTGTTTTTGTTTGTTTGTTTCATTTTTAGATTGGTTAGATGTTGTATTTTAAAGTCTGGGAGATTTCCCTTTAGGATCCAGATTTCTGAGTCCTTTTGGAAAAATTAGAAATCTGATAATAATGGCCCCCATATTCCTACAAGGAAGGAATTAGCTGGAAATAAGTGATGGCTGCTCCATTTAGAGAAATAAAGAACTCCACTGACCCCAATCCTTTACCTCAAGTATTAAAACTTGAGCTTGCTGTTCCTGTTTTTTGTATACACAGAATTGCACAGAATGGGCTGCCTGCTGAAGTGATGGATTCTGTGCCTGGTACTGCTGAGGCAAAAGCAGCAGGATCTGGCTCAGAGATGTCATACAAAGGCCTCCTATATCAGGTAAGAAGTTCTGATCACCCATTAAGTAAGTTTAGTAGGTGCCTGAATGCCTGTGAATGAAAGTCTGTCCTTGGTCTCATGACACAGTCACTATATATATGGCACCAAAGTATATGAACCAAAATAAGAACTTTCCTTTGCATGTTTGTTTACATGAGCAATGCCAGACATCTGAATGTATTCAACAATCCTATAGTGAATTCCTGATGGGAACCTGACACTATACTGTATGATACGGAGGAATTACAAAGTTGGTATATTTTAGCTTTGTTATCCAGTGTGTTAAATGATTGAATGATCAACTAACTAACTAATATGGGCTAAATTATGTCTCCTCCCCCCATAAAAAAAGTCATGTACAATGAATTCCATCTCTGAACACCAAATGTGAATTTTGTCTTTCTAGCGACCTCAGAATGTGATTGTATTTGGAGACAAGATTTTTAAAGGTGTAATTAAGTTAAAATGAAGTTGTTATGGTAGGCTCTAATCCAATGTGACTGATGTTCTTATAAAAAGAAGAAATTAGCACATGGATACTCAAACACACGGGTGACTATGTGAGGACATAGTGAGAAGGTGACCACTGGCAAGTCAAGGAGAGAGTCTTAGAAGAAACTAAACATGCTGACTCCTTGATCTTGGACTTCCAGCCTCCAGAATTATGGGAAAATAAATTTCTCTAACTTAAGCAACCCAGATTGTGGGATTTTGTTATGGCAACTTCTATAAACTGAATATTTATATTTCATCAAAATTCAAATGTTGCAACTAATCCCCCATGTGATGGTATGAGGAGGTGGGGCTTTAAGAGGTGGTGGTGGTTAGATCACGAGTTTGGGACCATCATAAAAGGACTAGTGCCCTTTTAAAAGATACTCCAAAGAGCTCCTTCATCCCTTTCACCATGTGATGACACAAAGAAAACAGCCATCTATAAACCAGGAAACAAGATCTCACCAGGCAGTAAATTTTTGCTGGTGCCTTGATATTAGACTTCCCAGCCTCCAGAAGAACTGCGAGAAATACATTTCTATTTAAAAGCCACTCCGTCTATGGTACTTTGTTATAGTATAGTCCTAATGGACTATGACAACAGGTCTAGGAAACTAAAACAGTAACTAATACAAAGTCTATGTCTTGCCCTCAGAGAGCTGATATCATACAAGGGAAGGCTTAATTTGTAAACATTTTCATCAATAGCCCAAGTGATCTTGTTATAGTGAAAATCAGATCACATCATTTCCCCTGTTCTTAATTCTCCAGTGGCTTCTCCTTGTATTCAGAACAAAAACCAAATTCTGGCTGGTGAAGTGTTAATGTGCCCTAGTACCACCTAATGGTCCATTCAGTTTGGGACACCATCCTTCTCGCTCAGGACACACAAGCACCCTGACCTCTCTGTTCATCTCATAGGCAGACATCAAGCTCTTTCCCACCTATGGTCTTAGCTCACTCTGTTCTTCCCTCCTGGAACACTCTTCCTTCTTTCCCATTCAAACTCGCTCCCATTGCTTCTCTCAGTTAGGGCTGGAGGAGGGGAGTTAAAGGAAAAAGAAAGAGAACTTCCATTTTCTGAGAACACGTGAATGCTGCAACAAGGCACTGAGTTCAGTACTTTGCGTTTGTTTTCTAAATAAATATGAAACTTTATGAGGTAGGCAATAACCTCATTGAACAGTGGAAGAAACCAAGGTTCAGAGAAGTCACAAAGTTATGAGGTAGGCAATAACCTCATTGAACAGAGGAAGAAACCAAGGTTCAGAGAAGTCACAAAGTCTAAATGAAAAGGGAGATGAAATCTGCACCCAAGTCTGGCTTACTGGAGAGCCCTCCACACGCCGTCACGTCACACTGCCTGGCAGCGTGCCTGGCAAGTGGTGCCTGGTCACCTACTGGAGGGAAATGGTGGGGGCCTCCTGGCCTGTTCAGAAGTCTCACAGCCTGGGAGTCTTTCCTTTGGGGAAACAAGGCTCTCTATAGGCTTTTCCATTGGGTGCAAAAGATCACTGAAATCCTCACCATCCTCTTCTCTCTGCTAAAGTTTAGAAATAATCTGTCCTACTTCAGAAGAGGTTCTGCCTGCAGCTAGGCTGGGAGAAAGGGAGATCAGGGAGGGCAATGAACAGAGAAAAGGAGAAGAGAGGGCACAGGGGACATGAAGCTGAGCAGCAGAAGTCGGCAGGGCATGAAGAGTTGGCAGTCAAAGCCCTTGGGTTCACTTCCAACTCCACTTGCGGTGCATTGCCAGTNCTTTTGGAGGCTCTCTGACCACGGTCTATGGAAAATTCAATGGGCCTGAGTTAGCCCTTATCCTAGATGTCCCAAGTAGTTACCCCTACTCTTCTGTTTTCATTCCCTGGTGGATCACAGGAAAGCTCTCCAGGTTGCCATCTTCCCAGGATGAAAATGGAAAGTAGAGCACAGGGTCTCCTTGCTCTCAGAAACCAGAACTAAAGGGAAGAGCTGTCACACACCCTCTTTCCAACCCTGGGTCCAGTCCAGGCAGGTAGAACACAGGGACCCATCAAAGAGACCCACACAGGCATATACCTTATTAATTTCCTCTCTGACTCTCTGCCAATTCTCTCAACTTAGTTAAGCTTTATGTTTTCAGTAAATATTCTTTCTAATCTGTTGTTGAGGCTAAGACTTTGGCGGTTGAACCAATAATAAACTTGCTTTACATCTCATTGCATTGTTGCTATAACTACCTTTCTTTGAGGAAATTGATGCTCAGGCTTTATGTTCTAGTTTTAATGGAAGAAATATCATGGGGTGTATAGAAATAATAATGGAAATAAAAATACTAAGATTAATATTTCAAATTATTACTCTGTTAATACATAGAGGGTGTTTGAGGCTCTGATTAATAACATTGGCACTGGGGAAAGCAAAGAAGGGATGGATTAGGGACAGCATTAAGATTCAGAATCCAGGATTTAATTGGTGCAGTGGATAGAAATCTGCCTGCCAATACAGGGGTCACAAGTTGGATTCCTGTTCTGGGAAGATTCCATAATCTAAGGAGTCACTCAGCTCGTCTGCCACAACTTCTGGGCCCACATGCCAGAGCTCGCAAGCCACAGTGAAGAATTGCAGGGTAGCCCCCACTTGCCACAACTTGAGAAAGCCTGCACAAAGCAATGAAGACCCAGCACAGCCGAAAATAAAGAAGTAAATAAAAAAATTTTTAAAAGAATCAGAATCCAATGTTTTGCTGACCCATGAGATGTGTTACTAGGGTGAGGTAGGAGGTAATAGAAATATTGGCCCTGCTCAGAGGAATCTAGACCCCCAGTGCAGTCTTGGCAGAGTAAGTGTCAGGGTGGGGGGCGCTTGCCAGAGAGGCCAAGTGAGCAAGTGTCAAGGCACATCATAGGAAGACTGTGGATGCAGGATTAGGATACAGGATAATTCCAGTGCATCCTTGGTGGTCCTGCTTACCTTAAATCACTGACAGACAAATGTCATGGCAACTTTGATGATGCCCCTAGGCTGCAACACTGGTAAGAAGAGTTGGATTTAGTAACTAACCTCAGATTCCACTAACCAGGGGTAGTAATGTTGAGTAGAAAACAGGAGCGGGGATGTTGCTTGCTTATAGGCTTTGTGTTGTTGGTCGAATGTGTGCATGTATATGTGAACCCTCCTAAAGCACTCTTCTTAGGGAGAAGCCAATATATCACATGGCACACTGGCCTGGTGGGCAGAGGGTTAAGGGGCTCTGCTTTGCAGAAAATGTGATTTGTATCATCACTACCAGCCTTGCTTTCAATTCACTGTTTGACTGTTCTAAGCCTGAATTTCTATGCCTGTTCCTTGCTTGTAGACTAATAGATGCTAGCTTCTGAATCCCTCTTTAGTCCTAGAATTTGGGGGGTGCATGGCTTTTTCTTTCAACTACAAAGCCTAATGATGAAGGTAAAAGAAGAGAGTGAAAAGCTGGCTTAAAGCTCAACATTTAAGAAACTAAGATCATGGCATCTGACCCCATCACTTCATGGCAAATAGATAGGGGAAAAGTGGAAACAGTGACAGATTTCATTTTCTTGGGCTCCAGAGTCACTGCAGATGGTGACTACAGCCATAAGATTAAAAGATACTTGCTCCTTGGAAGAAAAGCTATAACAAAGCTAGACAGCATATTAAAAAACAAACAAACAAACAAAAAACAGAGCTATCATTTTGGTGACAAAGGTCCATAAAGTCAAAGATGGTTTTTCTAGTAGTCATGTATGGATGTGAGACCTGGACTGTGAAGAAGCCTGAGTGTCCAAGAATTGATACTTTTGAACTATGGTGCTGGAGAAGACTCTTGAGACAGCAAGGAGATCAAACCAGTCAATCCTAAAGGAAGTTGATCCTGAATATTCATTGGAAGGACTGATGCTGAGGCTCCAATACTCTGGCCCTCTTATTTGAAGAGCTGACTTATGGGAAAATACCATGATGCTGGGAAAGATTGAGGGCAAGAGGAGAAGGATGCGACAAAGGATGAGATGGTTGGATGGCTGATTCAATGGACATGACTTTGAGCAAACTCAGGGAGATAGTAAAGGACAAGGAAGCCTGATGTTCTGCAGTTCATGGAGTCTCAAAGAGTCAGACATGACTTAGCAACTGAACAACAACTTCCTGTTTTTCTATTTTCTTTGCTGTCATTGGTTTATTATTTTTATAATGGAAACATTTGCTGGCTGATTAAAGAGAAGATCTCAAGTGAAATGGCAGCAAATAAGTGAGACATTGCTTTACAAAGAGAATATCTTAAAGGTTTGATGTCTGTGGCTTCAGGTGGTCTGGAGATAGAGGCTCAAGTCCTGGTCTCATGGAAACTGGAAATCTTGTTTGACTTACTGATTTATCTATTAGCAGAGATGTGGCACTCTTGGCTGCTCACAAGTGCCTTTGAAGTTGGTATAGTATATTGTTAACTTTTAACAACAACCTTTTGATTAGGTGAGGAGGTGGTGGTTAGTATTCTCCTCATTTTACATCAAAGAACACTGAGGCCTAAAGAGGCAACACATTGCTTGCTGGAGGCCATGTCATCAGTCTCAGTTACTTATTCATTTATTCACCTCAAATATTGCCATGTACCTAGAGTATGGCCAGACTCTGGGTTAGGTACACAGTACCAAAACAAACAAGATCCAGAGCTGAACACAGTTTCCTATATTCTAAGAGAGAAGACAGATGCACAAAAGATCATTATAAGTCATCTACTCAACTCAAAAAAAAATTATGGAGAACTTGTTGCTGGAGATATAGCAACAAGTATGTTGAAGCTGATACTATCATGTTGAAAAGTAAATAAATATATATAATATACTAGGTGGTCGTAAGTGCTACAGAGAAATGCCAGTGAGAAAAAGGGGCAGAATGTGACAGGGGTGGGACTATGACATTTTAAATAACAACTAGAGAAGACTTCTCAGTGAGGTTGCAGTTGAAAGAGAACCAGATGAAAGGAAGGAATAAATCCAAGGAGTCCCAGAGGGGAGGACGATCAAGTGCCAAGATCCTGTGGCAGGAACAAGCTTGATGTGTTCAAGGAGCAGCAGGAGAGGCGGTGGGACTAGGGAGGAATGGACATGGGAGGAGGAGGTAAGAGATGAAAACAGAGTGAGCAGAGGGCCCCGGCATGGAGTTCCTGCAGGCATGGCAAGGACTTTGGGCTTTTTATTTTCATCTTCAAAAATTTTTTTAGTAAGATGGGAAGCTACTTTTTGTGTTTGAGCAAAGAAATGATGTGATTTAATCATGTTATGACAGGATTACTCTTATTATTGGCTTGAGGAATAGACTGTAGAGGTCAAGACAAGAAGTATGGAGAAGTATGGTGACTAGAATGGAGACTGGCCCAAGTTGCACATGAGCCAGAGGACAGGTAAGTTGTGACTCTGTACCAGACTGGTAGTCATGGAGGTGGTGATGGGGTTTGGGGCATAGTTTTACTACATTTGCTGTTTTGGGTACTGACTGTGAGAAGAGAGACCTACATGGAGATATGGGGGCACCAAGGAAAGGTGCTGTCATAGGTCAAGTTCTCTGGGAGACAGATTCTGAGTCCCTGAGATTTGGATGCATAAGGCTTTTGGAGGAGTGTTTTCAGGGACAATTCCTGTGAGGGAGTAAAAAAGGATGGAGAGAGGGAGACTTGCACTGTGATGCACTTGCAATAGAGGCCTCAGCTGATCCCATGGAAAGTTCTGGAATGGGGATAACTGTTTATTATTACCCATTTGAGGCAAGTACCCCACATCACTGGATGCTAGCTGTCCCCAGGGAGGCGGGGTTCAATGCTACCTCTGGCTGAACAAACAATTTCTAAGCCAAGACCAGCCAATACTTCCAGCAGCTGGTGGAGTGCATACCTCCATCCTGAAGGGAAACCTGGGTGACAAACCACACTGTCCGCTACAGGTGCCCACTCCAGTGTGGTGGGGACAGGTCAGAGAGGACTTCTCAGAAGAGATGACATTGGAGTGATTTTAAAAGACCCCATGGTATTCTTCTCAGTCATGTGATTTTGATCATGCAAGAGAAGGTGTTTGAAGAAGAGCCAAACTCAACTTGGTTACCAAAACTGGCTTATTTACACTCATTTGTGAAATCTTTACTAGGCCATTACATGTATATATATCATATATGTGTTTTATATATATATATGTTTAATCTATTAATTCAAAGCATTAGCTATTTTCTAAGGCAAAATTACCATTTCAACTGGTTTGAATTCCTGGCAACTAAATATTCCTCAATGAACAGGATTTTCTAACATGCTAATATTTTTAATAGCTCTTAGGGGCATAAAGTCCTTTCCAAGAGCTGACATAAATGCTATTTGCTACAATTTTGAATGTTTCCTCTAGATTTTTCTACAGAGGAATTGGAGAGTGGCTGGCATCAGGATCTGATGCCATCAGAATAGTCTATTAACGTATTTAAAGGATATTTGTGAAAATTATTCTCACCCTTCTGAGAGGAAAATATCAGATCTGGGCTCTAGAAGCTGGAAGATTGTGTTGTAAAGATTGCCTTCCCATGTATGCATGCATGCCTGCATGCTAANAGAAGAGAGACCTACATGGGGATATGGGGGCACCAAGGAAAGGTGCTGTCATAGGTCAAGTTCTCTGGGAGACAGATTCTGAGTCCCTGAGATTTGGATGCATAAGGCTTTTGGAGGAGTGTTTTCAGGGACAATTCCTGTGAGGGAGTAAAAAAGGATGGAGAGAGGGAGACTTGCACTGTGATGCACTTGCAATAGAGGCCTCAGCTGATCCCATGGAAAGTTCTGGAATGGGGATAACTGTTTATTATTACCCATTTGAGGCAAGTACCCCACATCACTGGATGCTAGCTGTCCCCAGGGAGGCGGGGTTCAATGCTACCTCTGGCTGAACAAACAATTTCTAAGCCAAGACCAGCCAATACTTCCAGCAGCTGGTGGAGTGCATACCTCCATCCTGAAGGGAAACCTGGGTGACAAACCACACTGTCCGCTACAGGTGCCCACTCCAGTGTGGTGGGGACAGGTCAGAGAGGACTTCTCAGAAGAGATGACATTGGAGTGATTTTAAAAGACCCCATGGTATTCTTCTCAGTCATGTGATTTTGATCATGCAAGAGAAGGTGTTTGAAGAAGAGCCAAACTCAACTTGGTTACCAAAACTGGCTTATTTACACTCATTTGTGAAATCTTTACTAGGCCATTACATGTATATATATCATATGTGTTTTATACATATATATGTTTAATCTATTAATTCAAAGCATTAGCTATTTTCTAAGGCAAAATTACCATTTCAACTGGTTTGAATTCCTGGCAACTAAATATTCCTCAATGAACAGGATTTTCTAACATGCTAATATTTTTAATAGCTCTTAGGGGCATAAAGTCCTTTCCAAGAGCTGACATAAATGCTATTTGCTACAATTTTGAATGTTTCCTCTAGATTTTTCTACAGAGGAATTGGAGAGTGGCTGGCATCAGGATCTGATGCCATCAGAATAGTCTATTAACGTATTTAAAGGATATTTGTGAAAATTATTCTCACCCTTCTGAGAGGAAAATATCAGATCTGGGCTCTAGAAGCTGGAAGATTGTGTTGTAAAGATTGCCTTCCCATGTATGCATGCATGCCTGCATGCTAAGTCGCTTCAGTTGTGTCCAACTCTTTGTGACACTATGGAGAATATCCCGCCAAGCTCCTCTGTCCAAGTGATTCTCCAGGCAAGAGAACTGAAGTGAGTTGCCAGCCCTCCTCCAGGGGGTCTGCCCGACCCAAGGATTAAATTCGCGTCTCTTACATCTCCTTCATTGGAAGGTAGTTACTTTACCATGTATGAGTAAGCACATATATGTGTGTGGTTATGTACTTGTATCTTTATGTGTACACTTGTATATGTAGGCAAGTACGATGAGTACGAAAAAATAAGTGTGCATGAATATTTTTGTGTGTTTTAGTTCGCATGAAAGTCTGCATGTCTTGGGGAATGTTTATAATGCATGATGTCTTGGGGTGATTTGGGTGTGTGTATAATATAGGAGTGTGTGTGCGTGTGTAATATATGCATGAGAGTGAACGTGTGTGGGCACGTCAAGAATTCTTCTGCTACATGAAGTAATCAGATCTCATGGTTCCAAGGCAGAAATATAAATGCCAAGGTCAGGTTTCTTGCCTGCAGCAACTTTTCCATAGTGATCCTGCTCCAAACATTTTCCTTAGGGGTCTCTCCAGTTTTTTCCTCTCTTCCCACGAGGGATCAATGCCCAAAGGGGCCTCAGGCAGCTTCCTCGCCTTTAGAGCTGACTCTCTGATGTCCGCCCCAGGATCCTTGGCTGTGGCAGTCCTGTCATGTTAGACCCTCTGCTGTCACTGCCAAAGTGACAACTGATGATCAGAACTGGGGCTGCCCAGAAACCCAACTTGTCAGGGCTCTTTGATCTGCCTGGCCTTGGAGTGGAGCAGAGCCTGGCACAAGCGCCTTTGATGGGGCTGGCCAATAAGGGAGCAGAGGCTGGCTCTACTTCATCCCAGCAGTCTTTGATAGTCATCCCGCCTCCCAAGGATCAGCCTATACAAGCAGGCACGTGGAGTAGGAGCCAGTCACGCTACTGCCTGTACCTCAGCCCCTGGAAAGTCATCTCTGAGTGTTTGGCCTGGTGATACTTGTGTCTTGGGAATGCAGAAGCCCATTCTTAGAAACCTTGCTCTTTAAATCAACCAGTATTTACAGAGCATTTACAGAGTTGGCAGGGAAAAATCATTACACGCACAGCCTGTCAAATCAGAAAACTTGGATTAAACATGGCTACTTATTAATTGTTTCAACTTGGGTGTGCCCTCTCATCTCTTGTGGAGCTGTTGTAAGGGCCAAACTAGACAGTGAAAATAAAGCACTTACTAAGATACCTATCAAGCCTGCATAGACGTTAGTTATTATCATTGCAGGAGATTCTGGTCCAGTGGTGAAGACACATATACTCCTAAAATTGTATGACCTGGGTTGAAATCCCAGCTCCAGATCCTGGTTGCATCCTATCATCTTGATAGGATAATTAGGAGAATTAAATGAGCTCAGTTCAGTTCATTTCAGCCGCTCAGTTGTCTCCGACTCTGCGACCCCGTGAATCACAGCATGCCAGGCCTCCCTGTCCATCACCAACTCCCGGAGTTTACACAAACTCATGTCCATCGAGTCGGTGATGCCATCCAGCCGTCCCTTCCTCTGTCACCCCCTTTTCCTCCTGCCCCCAATCCCTCCCAGCATCAGAGTCTTTTCCAATGAGTCAACTCTTTGCATGAGGTGGCCAAAGTACTGGAGTTTCAGCTTTAGCATCATTCCTTCCAATGAACACCCAGGACTGNTGGAAGCTAATTATTTTATAATATTGTATTAGTTTTGCCACACATCCACATGAATCCGCCATGGGTGCACACGTGTTCCCAATCCTGAACCCCGCCTCCCAACTCCCTCCCCACACCATCCCCCTGGGAAAATTTTAAATCTAAAAATCTACAGAAGGGAGAAATGACATTCTTACAGACACGAGGAGTGATTCTTCTTATATGGGAAGACAAGAGGCTAGTTCTCCTGGTGACAGCTATTGATGATGCCTCCATAGCATCTGCAGAAAAAGAAGACAGGAGGACAGATGATCAGATAACTAAGACCTCTTGTATGTTAGAGTATAATAAATTATGAAAGGAGGTGATCGATCCAATCAATATCGGGCAAACTTCAATATCCTCTGGAAAACTTGAAAATGGTATAAGAAAGTGGATTTCTGTTTGAGTGATTGAAGTTTATTCAATGCATTTAAAATTTATTGTAGCTTTAATGCACAGAATAAAATAACTTACAGGCAAATTTTGTTAGCAGTAGCTAAATAATGGGTANTTGGCCACCTGATGCAAAGAGCTGATTCATTTGAAAAGAAAGATTGAGGGCAGGAGGAGAAGGGGGCGACAGAGGATGAGATGGCTGGATGGCATCACCAACTCAATGGACATGGGTTTGGGTGGACTCTGGCAGTTGGTGATGGACAGCTAGGCCTGGGATACTATGGTTCATGGGGCCGCGAAGAGTTGGACACGACTGAGTAACTGAACTGAACTGAACTGAAAGACATTTCTGGTTGTCGCAAACGGAGGGAGTGCTACTGGCATCTAAAGGTAGACGCCAGAATTAGCCACCCATGACAAAGAATTCTCAAGCCAAAAATGTCAATAATGCTGAGACTGAGACACTATGATCTAACCTAATAAATGTGAAGTTTCCGTAGCTTTGAGTATCAACTCAGTTAAAAAGGGGTTTAACTATGTTAGTTGGTCTGTATGCTAACATCTAAAAAATTCTAACTCTGTTTTCTCCTGTTGACACTGCCATTAAGGTGTGAGGGGTTTATATTTGTGACAAAATAGCTCATTTGTTCTTTATATTCAAAGATCATGCATAGTTTAGTCTCAAAGTTATGGGAAACATAAGAAAGTGCCAAATCTGTACCTGTAGGTATATTCATATATATTTCATTCCATTGTAACCCAGATAACTACCTTCACATTACAGATGAAGAACTTGAGACTCAGAGAAATTATCCAGCTTACAAATCACACAGCTGGTAAGTGACAACTCAGTGCCTATCATTCCAAATGAGAATATATATCGTTAAACTCATTAATACTTTCTAAGATATGCAAGGAAAACTTCTGAATAATTAATGATAGCTAATGAGGTGAGGAGGGTAATTAGCACTTGCCATATCTATACATGGCAACCCACTGCAATATTCTTGCCTGGGAAATCCCATTGACAGAGAAGATGGGCGGGCTATAGTCCATAGTGTCGCCAAAGGGTTGGACACAACTGAAGCAACTTAACCACATATACCTATATTATTAGAATTTTCAGTAAGCATATATTACTTTCATTTGAAAACTAATACATTTTAAAAGACCCAATTAAGCAAATCATTGACATTTTTCTCATATTAATTTTAGGATTCATCCTTGACAAAACTGTAAAGTAGCAGATGGTCTCTGATGCATGTACCCATTCTCTTGTTTTTAACCCAATTTCCTACCACTGTTCTTATGCCAAAATATGTTTACCTACCTAGATATCAGAAAAGATGTTACAGTTATTCACATTAAGATTTAATATTGCTATTATCTCATGGTACTCACTGAGCATAGGATAGTATCCTAGGTCAAAAGAATGACTGTGTTTATCTCTAGTATCAGAAGGGTAGAAGAGGTTTGGGGGCAAGACTTTTCTTCTCTTGTGGTGCTGCAACCATCTGCCCAGACAGTTCTTAAAGAGGAGATCTGCCTTGTGAGCCCACTGCCAAGAATGGCACACTTAATAGGGAATTGGGCACTGTCCTAAATGGTGTACCAATGCCAGCACATGTGTGAGGCTGCTTGTCATAGAAGAACAATGCCCAGACTCCCCTTTCTGGCATCCAAGGGCCCCCAACACAGACCTCTCCTCCAGCTTTATCTCCAGTGAACTGCATTCATATGCCTGACACCTCATCCCATCTGCCCTTCTCAAATGCCACCTCTTCTGTGAAGTTCCTCTTGGTTTTTCCAATGAGATGGAGCCACTGCTTCCTTTGTCTCTTCCCACTTTACCTTTGGATGTGTATCTCCATCCTCCCTACCCTATACACAATACATTTACTAAACTACTAAATTTCTTAGGGAAAATGTTCTACCTTACACATTATTATATTTGTGGTAGACAGCCTAACACATAGTGGGTTTTGATACACGGTATTTTCCCCCTTTATTATATACAAATCAAAGAGGACCTACAATTCCCTTAACCCAAATTTCCCTGCTTTAGAAAAGATAAAGTTGTATGGGAACTTTACAAATGGGAACAGCCACCTAGCTGACAGTGGAAATAAATTTGGTATTCTCCCAAGTAGAGCCTGAGATAAAGATTTATTTTTAGGAATTGTAAGGAGATTGTTTCAGTAAGCAGGTATTGGGAAAGAAAAGTCAATAAATAGATGTATTGTTGTTGAAGCTGTCTCTTTGGGTATTAGGAGCTATATTCCACTGGAAGCTTCAGAATGCCTCCCAGCATGATTCATCTGCAGGATAGCAGGCTGGGGATTTATCTCCCGGCTCCTGTGTTCTCTCTGATGAGATTTTCTTCCTTGAGGTCATTAACTCCTCTGTAAAGCTCTGTACTATAAAGTCAATGTACTTCTCATGGAGCTAGTGAGGACCCCAGATCAGAAACTGAAAAGACATACACCACATGGTTGAGATGGACCTGACTCATCTGAGGTGAGTTTGAGTTTGCATGAAGCATCCATGGAAAATGTGGCTGAGGAGGGCTTAGAGGATGTGGCTTGAGGGATCACCTTTGGTTGAGATTCCAAGGTATAGACTTCAGGTAGAAAAGTACCAGTTTATTGAGAAGTGTCCTGGAGAACAAGAACTGAGGGAGTGAGGGAAGCAGAACTGAGCAGAAGCAGAGGGTGAATGCTAATACACTTGCAGTCAAGGCTTCTGCTGATCTTAGAACGATCTCTGGAGCTGAGACGGCCCTTCAGAGATGTTCTGAATTGAGACAGGGTGCCTCGACCTTGGTTCTCATAAAGCAACTAGTAATTGCATGAGTGCTGCCCCAGAAAAATGATGAACTAGGCTTCCCTTCAGCGGATGGCAATTCCAAGAAAGGGTCTCAGTGGAAGTCATCAGCAGGTGACCCATTTAGCTGCTGGGGGAAGGAGTGATTTTGTTATGGAGCAGGGATCTAGGTGGTGCCCACAGAACCCACTGAAGGCAACTAAGTCATTTTAGAGTCCATCCTTGGCACAGTTCCAGTCAACTTGCATCTCCCATTACCTCCACGTCAACTGAGCCTCCAAAGTGTTTTCCAGCTTAAAATTCTGAAACCATTAAATTCAGAAGGCTTAGTTGAAAAAACTCCAATCACCACTGTATTTTTAAATTGATTTTTGTCATCTCCCTCTCCTCTGACTTCTTCTAGATTTCCCTCCCCCTTGGTCAGCATCGCAGTTGCTCAGGGTCTCTGTCCCTTTTGCTCATCTAGACTTTCATCTTGAGGAATCCTTGCTCTTATCAGGCTTTAGATGCTGCCATCATCCATTCACCACCCACTGGTGCAGAAGAAACAAAAGACACCCTTGTGAATCCTCTGGGTTCTAGCCACATGCTTCAGCTTTGCATGCATGCTAAGTTGCTTCAGTCATGTCCGACTGTTTGTGACCCTATGGACTATAGCCCACCAGACTCCTCTGTCCATGGGATTCTCTGAGCAAAAATACTAGAGTGGGTCGCTGTGCCTTCTTCCAGGAATCAAATCAACAGCTCTTATGTCTCCTGCATTGGCAGGCAAGTTCTTTACCATTAGCACCACCTGGGAAGCTTCAGCTTTAGCAGAATACTTATTTTGTTTCCCACTGGTAATGTTATTTCCCAGAGAACTGAAACTGTAATCCAGCAGAACCTAAGATCTCAGGGACAAAAGACACAAATTTTGCAGATAAGCAAGAGGGAGGCCAATCCTACTTTTACCATTTGGCCCCTGTACTTTTACTTTACAGCTACTGGAGAAGGTAATAGGTTCAATAATGGCCCTAAAAGATATCACAAGGCAGTGTAAATGTTACCTCTTAGGTAATATTTGAAAAATTACATGTGTGTGTGTGTGTGTGTGTGTGTGTGTGTGTGTGTGTATGCATGTGTATGTGTGTATTCATCTCTGTTTTCAATTCCTGGCACAGAGCTTCTAAAACCCATGTGATTTCTTAAGTAATAAGAACACTAGAAACATCTCTTGCCCTAATATTTATCTTGCAACCTATTCCTGATACAGGGCTCCTAAAAACCCTTATAATTTCCTAAGTGATAAGAGCATTAAGAGAATCTTTTTTTCTCATGAGGTGACTCTATGAGTCACCTGGGTGGGCTCCTGGATGACTTATGTATGGGGCCTGATTACCAGAAAGACCAAGTCATGATTATAAACTTGGACTTTTCAGCCCCCAGCCCCTTTCTCCAGAGAGAAGAGCTGGAAATGGAGTGAATAATTGATCATACCTATGTGACGAAGCTCCATGAATTCCCACTAGTAAGCAGTTCAGAGAGCTTCCAAATTGGTGAAAACATCCACACTGGGAAGATAATACACCCAAATCACAGGGACAGAAGCTCTAATGTTCAGGACCCTCCTAGGCCTTAGGTATCTCTTCACCTGGCTATTCATATCCATCCTTTAATCATACCCTTAATAAGCTGGTAAACCTAAGTAAGCATTTTCATGAGTTTTGTGAGCTACTCTAGCAAATTAATCAAACCCAAAGAGGGGATCATTGGAGCCTCCAATCTATAGCTGGTTAATCAGAAGCTCAGATGATAACCTGGGCTTGTGATTGGCATCTGAAGCATGTGTGGAGTGGGGTGGCAGGGGTGGTCTGTGGGACTAAGCCCTTAACCTATGTGATGTGATGTTATCTCCAGGTAGAGAGTGTCAGAATTGAGTGAAAACATAGGACACCCAGCTGGTGTCACAAAGAATTGCTTGTTCTCCACACATTTGGTGTGAAAAACCTCCTCATGTTTGGTGACCAGAAGTGAAGAAGTGCTCAGTTAGAGTAGTAAAGAAGCCTCATAGGAAGAAATACATGCTAGGGAAAAACTGGTTTTTCCAACACAAGTTAATTATTTTTTATGGGAAAAGTGTAATTGCAGATACGATTAAATTAAAGATCTTGAGAAGGGGAGATTGCCCTGAATGCTCTAAGTGGGCCCTAAGTGCAATCATAATTGTTCTTATAAGAGAGTGGCGGAGGGAAAAGAGATACAGACAGAAGATGGGACAATGATAGAATGATGGTAGAGACAGGAAGATGTGGCCACAAGCCAAGGGTTGCTGGCAGCCACCAGAAGCGGGGAGAGGCAAGATTCAGCTCTGGAGTCTCTGGAAGGAGTGTGACCTTACCAGCACTTTGATTTTGGCTGGTTGATACTGAATTCAGGCTCCTGGCCTCTAGAGTTGTGAGAGAATGAATTCTGCTATTTTTAAGTCACCGAGTTTTTGGCAATTTGTTACAGCAGCCTCAGGAAACAGATACAGGGACGTTGTGCAAATACATCACTCTTTGGTTTACTCTTACACCATGTACTAGAAAAGAACTACCTAACATCTCAGGGTTTCACTCCAAACTGGTGTCTTGCTGAGTTTTTAAAGGAGCATTCGATTGTTTCAGTTGACCTAAATTCTCTGATTCTGTCTGTAAAATAGATATTTACAGACATCTCAGCAATAGCATTTCTGAGCCCACCAGATCTAAGGCAATGAGAACTGGTATGAATTTACATGCTCATGCTCAGTAGCTCACTCATGTCCTACCCTTTGAGACCTCATGGAAGCCCACCAGGCTTCTCTGTCCATGGAATTTTCCAGGCAAGAATACTGGAGTGGATTGCCATTTCCTACTCCAGGTGTGAATTTACGTTAGGTCCCTCTTCTCCAAGATGCAGAACAACTTCGTTAAAGGGAGACAAATGGTAAATAAGACATTAAGCCAAAATCTATCCTCTACTTCTTGTACTTTTTCTGCAGAATTCTCAGATCAAGTAGATTTCTCATTTTTAGTTATAAGAATATGCCTGATGGTAGTTACTTAAGTTATAGAACTTTACACTTTTCATATGTTCTATTTTCCACCCAGATGTCATACTGAATTAAGAAGTAAAAACATCTGAATATCAGCAGGACCCTTTGTTTTCTCCTTTTCTTTTTTTTTTTTCCTCCAGTATGGAAGGATCATTATAGCTTAAATCTTCCTCTGCAAAGTGAAATGAGTCCATCAGTTCTTCCACCTGACAGAGCTTGGGCCTGTCTTCCTCTCTGTAGCTCAGAGCCCATGTCCTTCTTGGCAGGAAGAAAAAGAAAGGCTATTGAGTACTTTATTCTCCGTCTGTTTGATAAAAAAGCATGTTTGTTTTTGTTCATAGATTTAAAGCCCAAAATGGGCCAGTCCTGTAAATAAAACATGGGCTCTCATTTGAAAAATTTATTACAAGGAATTTTGTTTATGATTTCATCTTCTCCAGTAATAATTAATTGGAGGTCTTCTCTGGTCCCCAAAGACCAACCATCATTCAGACTCTGCGGAAGGATGATCCAACACAGCCTCTCTCGATCTCTCATCCACAGCCAAAGGAGCCGTCTCAATGTGCTAGCACGTTAGCCTGTATTGGGGAAGTTGAGTTGATGATAGAACTCGCCTGCTCACGTGTCTGGGCCAGATTTACTAAGTCTGTATGTGACACTGAGGATGGAGAATACTGTCAGGAAATTTTTCTTTGAAACTATCCTGATAGCTTATAAGCACCATGCTCCTCCTCCCGCCTCAACTGCTGAGAACGGAAGGTTATTCAAGCTGTTTGGTTTAACAAAGACAAGGCACACAACCCACATATACGCCATCATACAAGTGATAATAATAGCTGAAATTTAGTGAGCATATTCTATGTATTGGACGCTAGTCTGAGAGAATTCTACATGAATCATCTCAGTCCATAAAACAACTGTTTCAGTCAGGGGAAACTGAATTATGCTGTGGTAACAAATGACCCCTAAATCTTCCTGGTTTTCAAGGACAAGGTTATTTTTCTCTCTTGCTACAGGTCCACTGCAGGTTGGTGCAGGCTCTGACCATGTTGCCCTCACTCTGGGACTCCAGCAGCCAATCAGGTAATATTTAGAACATGGCCTTTGTGGCAGAGCACAAGAATATCCCAGGGGATTTCACATCAGTAATTGACACTCATCATTTCAGTTCCCAACTTGACCAAAACTAACCATATTACCCTTCCTCTTACAAAGGGTTCAGGAGGTGCAATTTACTGTGTGACCCAAAAATGGGGAATTAATTGGGGTGGCAACTAGAAATATTTACTGAATAGAATTAGTAACCATACAACAACCTTGAAAGGCTTTTAATTCCCACCCCCTACCGTCACTTTATAGGTTTATAGATAGTAGATTAGAAGACTGAGGAATAGAAAGGATATATAACTTGCTTGGGGTCATGCATCTAATACGTGGGGGAGGTAAGGGCTTCCCAGGTGGCGCAGTGGTAAAGAATCTGTCTGCTAATACAAGAGACACCAGAGATGCAGGATTGATCCCTGGGTTGGGAAGATCCCCTAGAGGAGGAAATGGCAACCCATTCCAGTATTCTTGCCTGGGAAATGCCATGGACAGAGGAGCCTGAAAGGCTACAGTCCATAAGGTCGCAAAGAGCTGGACATGACTGTGTGGAGCACACTAAAGATTCGAACTCAGGAAACCTGACAACCCCCTCCCCCAACCCCAACATGTTCACTCAGCCCTGTGCACGCACATCCTTAAACTTACACTTACTCACATCTTGGAGTGCCAATTTAGTGGGCCCAGAGACATTAAGTCACTGTTTCCTTCATATGAATCCTAGAGGGGAGATAGAGTGGTAAGGGTGAGGCAAAGTCCTTAGAGAGAATTGAAGGTCACATCAGAGGACTATTTAATCACTAAGTCCAAAAGGCAGGATCAAGGCCAAGAAAGAAACTAAAAGTCAAAGGTCAAGAACAAGAAAGGGGAATATGGTTGGCAATAGAGAGAGGTTGGTCCTGTGATGGATGTCAATCACAAGAGAAGCTTTTGTGATTTTTTTTTCTTTTTTGTGATGCAAGTGCCTGACTTAAGCTTTGATTGTTGAGACATCTACTTCAAAGAGGCATGCACTTTAAGGATGGCTATCTTAAATAAACACCTTGCCAGCCACAGGACTTAAACTCAGGATTCCTCCCTGGACTGAGGCTTCTTTGTTCTAGAGATCTTGGTTGATTTCAATGACTAGTAATTTGGGTCACTTGTCTTTCCCTTCTCCAGGGTTTTACGTTCCTGCTCTTATGTTTTAAACTAACTAGTATAGAGTGNCAGCCACAGGACTTAAACTCAGGATTCCTCCCTGGACTGAGGCTTCTTTGTTCTAGAGATCTTGGTTGATTTCAATGACTAGTAATTTGGGTCACTTGTCTTTCCCTTCTCCAGGGTTTTACGTTCCTGCTCTTATGTTTTAAACTAACTAGTATAGAGTGAGTCCATGAAACCTTTAGCACTCCACCCTCAACCCCAATAAAAGCAGAACCCCAGGCCTGCATGCTCTTTCTCTACTTGCAGCCTCACTGTGTGGCCCCAGGGGTGCTGTGTAATTTCCAGGTCTTGTAAATAATAAACCCCTGCACACTTTTTTTAAGGTTTCTTGATGGTTATTGCTGCAGGGCATCTTATAACTTTAATAAGAACCACAGGCCTGGTTCACTCATATCACTGGTTATTGATAGGCTGAAACTGATGCAAAACAATTGGCATAATCAGCAGGACTGCAAAGTTTTTCTTGCAATGAACTGAGGCTAATGCCCTTCATCTGTAAGTTGCTTCAGTTCAGTTCAATTCAGTTACTCAGTCATGTCCAATTCTTTGCGACCCCATGGACTGCAGCATGCCCGGCTTCCCTGTCCATCGTCAACTCCCTTAGCTTTTTCCAACTCATGTCCACTGAGTCAGTGAGGCCATCCAACCATCTCAAGTACTTACTAACCACCTAACTCAGTTCTTATATGGGGAAGGTGCGCTGCTTGCTGGAGGTCTGTTGTGCTGCTTATGTGCTTCTGCATAGTGCCTGTGTCGTGTGTTGCTTGTGGTATCCAACCTAAAAGGTCATGGCTTCCATAATAATCCAATGATCTCCCCAGAGCAGCATGATCAAGACCATAGGATCTAGTAAGAAGGTTAGATCATTAATTATAAAGGCCTTAATTGACCAGTAATGAGCAAAAAGATCCTTCATGCCTCAAGGAGAAGGAGAACTAAGGAGGGTAGACTGGATTGCAAGACCATTTTGTCACCACTTAAAGAGAGGTTCTGGGCTACAAGCATGAGGAAGAGATTTCCATAGATGAGGAACTCAGGACACCTCCACTTGCATCACAGAGTCATCACATTGTGCCCAGTCTACGTGTCCTAACCCAGAAGAAAATAATGCATTTGGAAAATAATGACACCACCGGAGGAAAGTTACAACACAAACTTAAAGTCTGCATCACCACTTCACTGACTACCATCACTCTTTGTCCCTTGGCCCATTAGGACATTGTGAGTCCGATCTCTGGCATGAGATTGCTAAAAAGTTAATGGACGGATATAAAAGTTCTAAATATCTGATACCAGCTCCTCCTAAGAACCCCATGGATGTACAGCAGCTCCTTGATAAATACAAAATGCCATGGGAGCTTCCCAGGCATTGCTCAATACTATGGCATATCAACACGTCAAGACCCTGATTTTATACTCCAGAGATTTTCCAGAAAACTCTGTCCATCACATCAATGGAAACTAACCCCAATACTGGAAAGGTCTTTTGGTATAACCTAAAAAGGAAAATGACCACCCGCAAAGATGGCTCATAGTGACATCATCCAAAATTTTCTGGCAACAATACACGAGATGAAGGTAACAAAAAAATTAAGAAACAGAAACTAGAACCAGAAACTGTACCTTAACTGAAATGCAAACCTTTCTTAAAGATTTTATGTAGCAGGAAGAAGAGAGGTGAAGTAGTGGCTATTGCAGGTTTTTCATTTGTTTGGGATAGTCTCTGAATTGTTATTCATAGCTACCAAATACATCAACTAGCCAGTCTTTCTAAAGATCCTAAAATTCATATTTTCTTAAAGATTCAACTGGGTTGTAAGCTCATTTCCTTTTAGATACAACAAATCCTGAGGTCCCTCAACTATCCCCTGAATGGGAAAGAACTAAGAAACCTGGCNAAAAAAAAAAAAAAATTACTTTGATTATCTCTGAGAGAAATGCAGAGAGAAATAAATTATATTTTGTTAATACATCCCTGTAGGTATTAAATCCAAGTGTTATTGTCATTGAGGTTTTGTTTTCTATCTGTAAACCAGATTGGATAGTGAATTCTTCTTGTTTCCTCTGATATTTGGCTACAACTTTCCAAATTAATATTTCAATCTTTCTCCTACCCTTCTGAATTGAAACCATTGAGAACTGAAACTTCCCTTTTCCTGAAGCCATGCAAGCTAAACTAACTGGATCTTGAGATAAACTTCAGAAAATCACCATAATAGCTCATGTACAGGCAATGTTTATACCTATTGTGTATGAGCCACTCAGAAAGATCATCAGAGACAATCTGCAAACCAGGAAAGCCTATCAGACTGCTACTGCCTGCCCTCACTCCATCGGAAGATGCTTGAAACCCAACATCTAGAAATCTTGACTGGCTGACTTCAGAACTCAGAAACTGGGATTATAATCTGCTCTAATCATTAAACATTTTTTTACCTTGATTGTTTCCACAGAAATGCTTTTTATTAAATAATTAGATGCAAATACTTGCACCATATAAGCCTAACTTTGGAAATTCATCTGCATCTGTACCTCCTGAAATGAAACACAAATTTTAACTAAACTGACTTATTCTCAGTATGAAAGACTAATCTGATGAGATATGGAATAATCTACCAACACAGGACAGTTTGAAACCTACATAAACCAGATGGCCCAGCATGTTAAAATATTTCACAATAAAGGCTATCTCAAATAAACACATTGCCAGCCACAGGACTAGATAATGAGTCAGACTGCCTCCACCAAATTAAGCTCTTTTGTTTTAGAGATCTTGGTTGATTTCAATAACTATTTGGGCCACTTGTTTTTTATTCTTTTCTCATTTTTTAAATTGCCATTCTTATGTTTTAAATTCACCAATAAAGAGTGAGTCCAAGAAACCATAAGTCCCCACCCTCAACCCCAATAAAAGCAGAACCCCAGACATGCATGCTGTCTCCCTCTCCCTCTCCCTATGACCTCACTGTGTGGCCCCAGGTCTGCTCTTTAATTTCTAAGTCTCATAAATAATAAGCCTTTATTTTTGCCAGTTTCCTGATGGTTACTGCTTAAGGGCATTTTGCAATTATAATAAAAACCACAAGGGTTGGTCCATGAGGTTGTGAGACTGGCACAGGAGTTGTGTGGGTGGGCTTTGCTGAGTTCAACATCCAGAAAGGAAGCAGAGCATGAGAAATATTTTTTGAGGCTGATCCTCTTATCCTGCCCCTACTTTCACTGGAAGGATAGTGCATCCTACCCAACTTCCAGGAGGTGGGGAAAGAATTCAAAGATAGTAAATGAAATCTCCTTTAAGAGCCAGACTTGACCCTGTTGCTGCTGTAGGAGTTGTCTTAGGGGTTAGTCCTTCACCTGAAAACTGGCCTGCCCCCTTATCAAATGAATTTCCAAGTAGAAACACTACTTTTCCATGATTTCCTTTCTCCCTGATTTTACCTTTTTGACTTCCTCGTTCTTGCTGCTGGTCAAAGGGCTTTTTGAGCTGTGTCTGACAAAGTCTGACCTATCTGAGAAGGAAGATTGAAAGAATTTAATAAAGGGACCATTTACAAAGGAGTAGACAGGGTCAAGGCAACTAAGAGACGCTGAAGCACCCTGAGGCTAGCAGTTTGGATTGGTGTTATTACTCTTGGGTAAGGGGCAAGCAGTCACCAGACCTGGGGAGGGCTATAGCTATAGGAGAGACTTCCTGATGGAGGTGAAACCTTCAGTAGAAAAACGTAGAAGGAAGGAGCTGGGGGAATAAGTGCTTCAACTTCTCTCTACTTCTACCTGTCAATCTACTGATAAAGGCTCCCATTGGCTTGAACTCAGTTGGAAGACAAAGGGTCGGGGAATCTAGGTAGTGGGTCTGTAAGGTTTAATTTGCCAGGGTAGAGAGCAGGGTAAGAAAGGTAGACAGAGGAAAAAAAAATATCTGGTAAATATGCTTTTCTGGGTTTCCGGTCTTGACGCTTCTGACGAACCTCTTTCCATGAACTCACATCACAACCACCGTTCCCCATGGTTACTCCCATTGTCAGTGACTACTGACCTCTGACTGCTACTCTAGGGTCTGTCACTTGCTCACCCATTGAGTCAACCATTCAAGAAATTTCAAGCACTTATTGTAAACCAGTTTTAGATACTCTCGATCCAGTAGTGAACAGAACCAAGTAACTGCCCTCATGGAATTTACATTCTAGTGAAAACTGACCATAAAGTAGTTTACAAAGAACTATATTAGAGAACACCAGCTGAGAAAAGGAGGCAGGGCAAGAGGGTAAAGTGTGATGGGAGCTGATATTTTTAGATAGGGTTATCAGTAAAGTCCCCTCAGAGGAGGAGACATGCCAAGCCACTATGTACCATGCACATAGGGGTGCAATGCATGCATCATCTCTGTCACTCATGAACTTTCAACGCCTTTAGGAACAAGGCATTGCATTTTAAAAATTGAAAGGAGGGAATTCCCTGGCAGCATAGTGGTTAGGACTCTGTGCTTTCATTGTTATGGTCCCAGTTGTTGTATATATTTTTTAATGTTTATTTGTTTTTGACTGTGTGGTGTCTTAGTCGAGGCCGGCAAGATCTTCATTAAAGCATGCAGGCTTCTCTCTAGCTGTGGTTCACAGCTAAGTTGTCCAGCAGCATGTGGGATCTTAGTTCCCTGACAAGTGATTGAACTCACATCTCCTAACCCCTGGACTGCCAGGCAAGTCCCTGGACCCAGTTTTGATCCCTACTCTGGGAGCTAAGATCCCACAAGTGTGGCCAAAAAAAAAAAAAAAAAGGAAAAGTTTTTTTAAAAAAATTAAAAATCAAAAGGAAGCTAAGATCCCACAGGTGTGGCCAAAAAAAAAAAAA
>SJYV01005995.1:193727-209969 GCA_006410875.1 Neotragus pygmaeus | reverse complement strand
AAAAAAAAAAAAAAGGAAAAGTTTTTTTAAAAAAATTAAAAATCAAAAGGAAGCTAAGATCCCACAGGTGTGGCCAAAAAAAAAAAAAATTTTTTTTTGAAAAAAAATTAAAATCGAAAGGACAAAGGATAGTTAGCAATTCAAAAGGAATGTTTTACAAGTTAAGAAAATGAGGTACTCTTTGAAACCTTAGAGTTCAAAGGAAGAAGTCACCGCTCTAGAGAGATCAAGGGAGGCTTCCTGGAGGAGGAAGTGCCTTGAAGTTCCAGGATAGATGGGGTCACTGACTAGACAGAAAGGCACAGGGAGGATGTGTGGGGAGGAGGGAGGCCAGTGTGGGCAAAGTTACAGACGTGACAGTGAGTTAGTGACAATGAGGGAGAAAGTGAGAGAACGAATGAGTTTTACGGGCTGCAGGCAAGGATTCTACATATGCTTTGAATTACCTTCAGTCAACTGGCATCAAAATGTGTTAGAGTAATGGCAGGTTTAGTAGCAGGGTCAGGCCTAGGTTGAAACGTTCTCTCCGCCCATAACAAACTGTGTAACTTCATTCAAGTTTCCCAACTTCCTTGAACTTCAGTTTGCTCATCACTAAAGTGGAGATGGTTGGGGGGAGGCCTTATTGAGATGATTAGAAGTGAAATATTTGGTATTTGGCACATAGTAGGCACTAAAGGTCTTTATGCTTCTCTTTCTTGGCCTAAGAAATGAACAATAAAAGATAAGCTGTTTGTCTGGACCAAAAAGAACAATTAAGTTTCAGGTAACAAGTCCACTTTGAAGTATTAAAAAACACAGGCTCTGGAGTCAGATGGCCTGGATTCTAAACTGGGCTCCCCCATTTACCAACAGAATGAACTGAGGTAAAACTGTAAGTATTTTCTCTGGGCCTCAGTTTTTTAATCTGTAAAATAGGATACTTGTTGGAACTATTATGCCCTGTTATGAAGAGTCAATAGCATGATAAAAAGCTTAGCATGGTCCCTGGCACTATAAGTGTAGCTACCTATCATGTCTTTATTTGATTAACTCTCATTATTGACTCAGAACCATCCATGAGGTGCTCTGATTCCCATCTGTTTCTGGAAGAGAGCTTCTACCCTGAGGCTAGAGGTGGTGGCTTTGAGGAGGACGGTGTATGTCCACTTCCCTTTGGTGAGATGTGAGAAGGACCCTCTTAGATGCAGGAAAGAAAAGAATGCGTGTCAGTGTGTGGCAAGCAATTGTGCCAGCCAGTGCACAAGCAGCTTCACTCTTGCCTTAGCTCTTACCAAGCCAATGAATTACAGAGTTGGCTGCACCCATGGACAACCACTTATTGACACCATATTAACACTTGACATATTAACATATTGACACATATTAACACATCTCTCAACAGAGAGATGTGAGAGTTAGGTCCAACAAAGGGTAGTGACAAATGACCTCTAATTTTATCCAGTCCTGGGGTTGTAGGATATGGTGAAAGTGTGTGGCAGAATTACAGTCAGATACAGACCCACTGAACCTCTGGACTATTCTTTTTTCCACCAGCATCTTCCCTTTGCTCCTTCCAAAATGCGCTGCATTTTTGGGACACCCTTCCTGAAAATAGCTACCTCAAATGCAATATTGCCTTCAGGTTCCACAAGATTCTTTCCAGCAGAGAGGACCTGGAAGACCAGGGGCTGTTGAGGAGGAGATGGGGCAAGAAATTCAAGCAAGGAACAAGGAGCAAGGAGGCGCTGGAGATCCCCTTTCAGCCTACAGGTCTCCAATCCAAAAATCAGGCCAGGGAAGGGGCTGAGGAGAAATTTTAACTAGTATGAGCTTGAAAAAACCAAATGATCTTATCTCAATTGATTTGTACTCTTTAATTCTCACCGTCATAAAATTTAGGATACCAAAAATGATAACTGAAGGAAGGAGGGAAGAAGAAAGAATAACCGGTGCCACCACCATGAGAGCTGCTGAAGATAGAGTCAAGAGAGTGGATGAACAAAATTCAAGAGAGCTGCCCGAGGCATCCCTTCAATGAAGGACCTGGTACACTGACTGCTGGGAGAGTCATTAGCACGCAGTCTTCACAGATTGCTTCAGTTATGGAAAATCGCCTCACCTCACCCCTTCCAAAGGCTGATAGAAGCAGAAGCATAAAGACCTGACTATTCTAACCCACCTCTGCAAATTCCAAAAGCCAGTTCTAGTTCCAGAGATCCCTGTGGGATGGGCCATGGCTGTCTTTGGTTCTCCATTACAGCTTGATTTCTCCCGCTTCCCAGCTACTGCTTTCTTCTCACTTCTGCTGGCAGTGATGTCAAGGGCACTACTGCATAAATGCCCTGTGCCCGAATAAATACTAGTAGAGAGTTGGAGAGAACTGTGGGTTTGAAGAGAGCTGTGGAGAGAGAGAGAGAAGGAAGAGGGGAGAGGGGAGAGAGAGGGAGCAATATTTCCTGATTTCAGGCCACCTTATCCAGCCTATTTAATAACCTTTTTATTCATGTGATAATAGTGACATACGGTGAGTGTTTACCCTGTCTGTACACAGCACTATGCTGAGCATTTTATGTGCATTATCTCGTTTACCTTTCATAACAGACCTATGATCTATGAAGCAGATCAGTTTTTATAATATATTACAATGTAGAAAATGAAGCCCAGAAAAGTCAAACAACTTTTTCAAAGTAAAGCTAATGATAGAGGATTCAAACCCAGTTGGTCTAGTCCCAGAGCCTTCGTTTTGAAATTACGCAGCTCAGGGTTATTCTAAGCAATCTCAGTTTGGGGGAAATCTCATCCCCCTTACTTCACTTACAACCCTGGGAAATACAGAAACAGGATTCAACAGAATTCTGATCCAATGAGTTGGGGTAGGCAAATCAGGCAAAAACATCACTGTGGATGGTTATTTACTTTAGAACACTGCCTGCTCCATCACCTCCAAGTGCTTCTGATTCTGCAGACTGGACGGACTGTTTTATCCAGCTCAGAAATGGTGTGTTTGCCAGGACACAGCCCTACCCAGCAGCAGTATTGCTTGAGTGAAGACTTATCACACTCCATTTTCAGTGTATGAGCTTTAACTATTCAGGGAACTTGCAAAAGAAAAGAATAACTGGACCCTCATTTCCATTAGTTTTGAAGCACACTTAGAAATAAATTTACCTAATAGTACATATATTGTTGTTGTTGTTTAGTTGCTAAGTTGTGTCCAACTCTTTTGAGGCCCCGTGGGCTGTAGCCTGCCAGGCTCTTCTGTCCATGGGATTTCCCAGGCAAGAATACTGGAATGGGTAGCCGTTTCCTTCTCCAGGGGATCTTCCTGACCCAGGGATCAAACTTGTATTTCCTGCATTGGCAGGCAGATTCTTTACCACTGAGCCACCTAGGAAGCCCAGTACACATATATCAATATCTATGCTGTATCCATATTTTTTAATTTAAAAACTATTTTAGCTTTTACTGAGGTATAACAACATGCAATAAAGTGCACAAGTTTTGGGACTTCTGTGGTGGTCCAGTGGGACCAACGGGACTCCGTGCTTCCAGTGCAGGGGGGTGAGTGTTCAATCCTTGCTGGTGGAACTAAGATCCCACGTGCTGTGCAGGATGGCCAAAAACACAAATAAAATTATGATGAGAATAATAAAATAATTTTTTAAAAAACCCACAAATCTTAAGTATTCTGTTTGATGAGTTTTAACAACAGTGTATGCCTGAGTATTGTCCAAAGCAAGATATATAATATTAAATCACCCCAGAAAGTTTCCTCATGCCCCTTTCCAGGCAATTCTTGCCTTCCTTAAACCTAAGAGAATGTCCTAACCACTTCTCTGATTTCTATCACTGTAGATTAGTTTTGTTTGTTCTTAACTGTCACATAAATGGAATCATACAATATGTATCTTTTATATTTGCCTTCTTTTACAGAACATAATGCTAATGCAATTCATTTATGTTGGATGTATTAGTAGTTTATTACATTTTGATTTGGGGTATTGTGTTTATCCATCCAAAATATACACTATTTATTTTTTCAACTGTGGAATAACATTAGTTTGTCTCTAATATTTGGCTTTATGAATAATTCTACTATGTATATTCTTACAAAAGTCTTTTGTGGACAAACTCTTTAATTTTTCTTGGGGAAATATCAAGGGGTAGAATGGGTAGATCACATGATAGATATAGGTTTAACTATTTCTGAGACCTCAAAACTATTTTCCAAAATGGTACCATTTTACACTCCCATCAACGAAGTATGACAGCTCCACATGCTCCACCCCCCGAGGAATGCTTGATATTGTCAGTCTATTTAATTTTATTTATTCTATCTGAATGTGCAGTTATATCACATTATGGATTTTAACTTCATTTTTACCTGTTGATTATCTTTTTTATATGCTTATTTGCCATCCACACGCCATCTTTTGTGAAGATTTGTTTAAATATTTTGTCATATTTTGTTGGATTATTTATCTTATTGTATTACAGGCATTTTTTATACATTCTAGATACCTGTTCTGTTTTCTGATGTATGTATTAGAAATACTCTCCCACTCTGCGGCTTGCCTTTTCATTTTCTTCATGGTGTCCTTCAAAAAACAAACAAATATTGATGAAGCACACACTATTAATATTTTCCTTCTGTGGTTCGTATGTTTTATGTCTTATCTAAGAAATATGTTTTCACTCTAGGACTTTGAATGTTTTTTTCCTATTCTCTCTTCTTAAAGTTTAATTGTTTCACTCAAATTTAGATCAGTGATTAATTTCGAATTAGCTTTTGTACATGGATTTTGGTGAGAACTGAGGATCATTCGTTTCCATATTGATATCTAGTTGTTCCAGCACTATTTGTAAGCGAGTAAACAAAGAAAACTAGGAGAAGTATATGCTCCTTTCCCTATTGAATTCTACTTGGTAGTTGTGTTGAACATAAATTGACGATATAAGTGGGAGTCTATTTCTGGACTCTGTATTTCATTCCTTTGGTGTATTCCAAATTTGATTATTATTTTGCAAAACCATATTCTCATTTTAAAATTAATTTTTATGCGAGTATAGTTGATTTACAGTGTTTTGTTAGTTTCTGCTGTGCAGCAAAGTGAATCAGTTTGCTGAGGGAAGGGAGAGGATAAATCGGGAGATTGGGATTGACATAGCGCTATATATAAAATAGTACTGTCTTGACTACTTGACTTGTCTTGACAACTGTAATGTTATTATAAGCCGAAAAGTTAATGCAGGTCTTTCAAATTTGTTTTTCATTTTTCAAGATTCTTTTGGCTATTGTAGATTCTTTTAATTTTTATATTAATGTTAGAATCCTTTTGTCAATTTTTTCGAGAAAGTCTGTTCAGATTTCAAATGGGATTACATTGACTCTAAAGATCAATATGAGGACTACAAACACCGTAATAATATCATACTTTCCAATTCATGGACATGGTATATACATTTGTATTTATTTATTAATTTGTCAGCTATTTTTTGTAGTTTTCAATATACAAGTCTTACATGACTTTTGTTGGATTTATTACTATAAAATTAGTGTTTTGTCATGCTCATGTAAGCTTTAAAATAATTATTTTCCATTGTTTATCTCTTATATAGAAGAGATAAATGGATAAATTCCTCATGCCCCTTTCCAGGCAATCCAGGCCTTCAGTGCACTCACCTTCTAAGACTGTCCTAACCACTTCTCTGACTTCTATCATATAGATTAGTTTTGTTTATTATTAGCTCATGTAAGTGGAACTATATAATTTTAATGTATTCTTTATGTTGGCCTTCATTTACACAGTATAATGCTTTTGAGATTTGTTTGTATTGGTTATAGCAGTAATTTATCACATTTTATTTTGAATATTGTTTCTAAATTAGTTTCAGTAGTTTTGTTTGCAGATTTTTACAGTATTTTCTATGTATATAATCATTCCACATGCAAAAAAAAAAGTTCTATTTTTCCTTTCCAAACTTCACACTTTTTAGTTCATTTTCTTGCCTTGTTGCACTGACTAGGCTTACAACACAATTTGAATTGAAGACGTAAAAACAGAAATCTAATATTAGGGTAGAAGTGGGCATTGTCCATCACTAAAATGTTAGCTTACTTTATCAGAATGAAGAAGTTGCCTCCTCTTATGAAAGAATTTATGTAAATCATCTTTTTAAATTCCTTAAATATTTGATAGAATTCACCAGTAAAGTCATCTGGGCTTATAATTTTCCTTGTGATATTTTGATTATGAAAAAAGTTTAGAACAATTTAGATGTGTTTTTTACTCTTGTATCCATTTCTCTTTGAGTCAGTTTTTCAAGGCATTTGTTCATTTTACTTAAGTTGTTGAATTTATTGACAAAAATTTATTTGTAACTTTTCTTATCTCTTCAATATCTCTGAGATCTGTGGTGTTCTCTATCTTTTATCCATGAAGTCAATAGCTTGTAGGGGGATTGTCCTTTATTTATGTAACATTCTTACTAGTCTTCAGTTCGGTTCAGTTCAGTCGCTCAGTCGTGTCCGACTCTTTGCGACCCCATGAACTGCAGCCTACCAGGCCTCCCTGTTAAGAGTTTATCAGTTATGTCAGTCCTTTAGAAAACTGTTTAATTTTGTTGATTTTTCTCTACTATTTCTCTATTTTCCATTCAACTAAAATTTCTCTAATTTTTATTATTTTTCTTCTGTTTATTTTGAATCTAATTCTTTCTGCTTTGTCTTGATTCTCAAGAAGAATGCTTAGATCACTATTTTTAATCTTCCTTCATTTTTAATATAGACTTTATTTTTTTCTTTCAAAACTAGTATACAGTAAAGTTGACTTTTTCTGGTATAAAATTTTATGAGTTTAACATATGTAAATATTCATATAAGCACCACACAATCAAGATGTAAAATACTTTCATGGTTCCCCAAAATTCCCTCGTGTTATACCTTTCTATAGTCACTCTCCTCCCATTGCCAACTCCTGACAACCACTTATCTGTACTCCATCACTGTACTTTTTGCCTTTTTGATATTATCATATAAATGAAATCACACAGTATGTAACCTACTGAGATGGACTTCTTTTTCCTCAGCATAATAACTTTGATAACTTTTAAGATTTATCTGAGTTTTTTATGTATCAATAGTGCATTTCTTCATAATACCAAGTGAAGTACCACAGTTTGCTTTTCATTTACCTGTTGAAGGACATTTGACTGGTTTTATTTTTTGGTGATTATAAATAGAGCTACTATAAACATGCTCATATAGGTTTTTGTATGAATATAAGCTTATAAAAGGTAAATAGCTAGAAATGGGACTCATGAATAACAAGTAAGTACATATTTAACTTTATAAGAAACTGTCAAACTTTTCCAGAGTGTTATAACATTTTGGATTCCCATCTGAAATATATGACAGTTCTAATTGTTCCGAATTCTCACAGTACTAGTTGTTCTGAATTCTCACAAAATCTTGACATTGGAAAGCTTTTATTTTAAAGCAAACCTATTGAAAGATAGGTTTGTGGTGGTGTCTTATCATGATTTTAATTTGCATTTTTCCTAATAGTTATGAATAGCTTTGAATAGCTTTTCATGTTGTTATTAGCACTCTATATATCCTATTTAGTGAAATGTCCATACATATCTTTTGACAATTTTAAAATTCTTTTTTTTTTCTCTTAAAAAAATTTTTTTCTTGAATTCTGGAATTCTTTACATAATCTGCATAAAATGCCTTTGTTAAGTCTGTGATTTGCCAGTATTTTCTCCCACTCTATAGCTTGTCTTTTTATTTGTTCAAAGCACTTAACAAATAAAAAGTTTTTAATTTTCATGAAATTTAATTTGTGAATATTTCTTTTGTAAAATGAGTGGTTAGTTTCATGTCTAAGAGTTCATCATCATAACCAATATCCTACCTTTTTTTTTCCCTAAATTTTATTCTAAAATTGTAGTTTTATTTTTTATTTTAGCTCTATGATCCAATTTTAGTTGATTTTTATATAAGATATGAGGTTTGAATGTATTGTTTTTCTGGTTTTGTTTTGTCTTTTTTGCAAGAGGACTTCGAATTGTTTCAATAAAATTTGCTACAATTTGTTGAAAATAGTATCTTTTTTCCATTGTAACTTTTACATTTTATCAAATATAAATTAGCCATATTTGTGTGGGTCTATCTCTGGATTCTCTATTCCATTTAATTGTTTATTTCTTCCCCTTTACTATTGTCTTGATTACCATAGTTTTATAGTAAATCTGAAAAAAAAACAGGTAATTTATTTGTCCAATTTTATTCCTCTTTTCAAAATTATTCTGGCAGTTCTAGTTCATTTGTATTTACACATAAATTTTAGACTTAACTTATTTTTTTTTTAACTTATTTGTATTGATGAAAATTCCCTTTGGAATTTTGCTTGAAATTGCATAAATCTATATATCAATTTGGGGACAATTGACATTTTCACTATATCAAGTGTTCCAATCAATGAACTTGGTATGTCTATAACAAACTTCCAAAACAATGTTAGACAGAGAAAGTGAAGGTGGACATTTTTGCTCCTGATCTTAGGGGAAAAACTTTCAATCTTTCCCCATTAAACATGATGATTGATGGCTATAGATTTTAGTACATTCCCTTTATCAGGTTAGGAGAATTTCCTTCTACTTCTAATTTCTAGTTCACTGAACTTTCCTTTTGAAATAATGATTAGATGCTGAATTTTGTCAAATTAATGGATAAATGGTCTTTGTTCTTTAGATATTAATAAGATGTACTATGTTGATTGATTTTTGAATATTGAACAAGTGCTACATTCTGAGGATAAGTCATATTGATGATGCTATTAATATTTCATTTAGATTCAATTGCTAATTTTATATTTAGGATTTTTGCATATATGTTCATGACAGTTATTGGTTTTGAGTTTTTTCTTTGTGATGTTTTTGTCTTTTTGGTGTCAGGGTAATGTGGACCTCATAAAATGGATTGAAATTCTTCTCTCCTCTTCTATTTTCTGGAAGATAACATGTAGAACTGGTGCTATTTTTTATTTAAACATTTGTGAAGCTTGCCAGTGAAGTCATATGTGCCTGAAGATTTCTTCTTCCAAAGATTTCAAAGGGTGAACACAAACTTTTAAAGAGTTACAGGACTACTTATATTATGTTATCGTGGGCAAATTTGGGGGAAGGAAATGGCAACCCACTCCAGTATTCTTGCCTGGAGGACTTCATGGACAGAGGAGCTTAGCAGGCCACAGTTCACTGGGCTGCAAAGAGTTGGACATGACCTAGCGACTAACACACAATGGGTGAATTTATGGTTTTCAACAAATTGCTTCATTTCATATAGGTTGTCATATGTAATATATGTATAGTATTGTCTTTAGAATACTTATTAACCTTCTTATGTCTGTCAAGTCTGGCATGATAGTCTCTCCTTCATTCCTAATATTAGTGATTTGTAGTCTTTTATTCCTTTTCATTGTCAGTATTTATGTTATAGGTATATTAATTTTTTTGACCTTTTTGAAGAACATTTTAGTTTCATTGAAATTCTCTATTCTTTTTCTGGCTTCAACTTTATTGATTTCTTCTCATCTTCATTTTTGCTCTTTTTGCTTTGTGTTTATTTTGCTCTTTTTTTCAAGTTAATATGGAAGCATAGCTTATTGATTAAAGGTATTTCTTCTTTGCATCTAAGCATCTACTGCTATAAATATTCCTCTAAGCAATACTTCAGCTAAATTTTACAAGTCTTGATATGTTGTGTTTTTATTAATCAGTTCAAACTATTTTCTTATATCCATTGAGACTTCCTTTTTGATCTATAGATGATTTAGAAGCATATTGTTTACTTTCCTGTTTTCTTTACATTATTGATTTCAAGCTTAATTTCATTTTGGTTAAGAAACCCACTTTGTATGATTTCAATGATTTTAAATTTGTGAAGTTTTGCTGAATTATCCAGGATAATTAACTAGGTCAATGGTGTTATTCAGTTCTTATATACCCTTGTTGATTTTCTTTCTTTGTTCTTTCAGTTATTGAGAAAGGTATGTTGAAATCTCTAATTGTGGATTTGTTTATATTTTTAATTCAATCCATTTTTGTTTCATATATTTGAAGCTCTGTTGGTAAGTGCATACACATTTAAGATCATTACATTTTCTTAGTGAACCGATGCTTTTATTATCATGTTGGGTCCTTCTTTACCTCTTATAGCTGTCTTTGCTCTAAAATCTATTTTGTCTAATAATATTATATATACTCTAACTTTCTTCAGATGAGTATTTACATGGTATACAGTTTGTCATCCTTTTACTTTTAACCTTCTTATATTACTATATGTATATGTGTGTGTATATATATATGTATATATGAAGTGAGTTTCTTATAGACACCTTATGTGAGTCATTTTATAAAAATTCATTCTGACAATATCTGACTTTTATTAGTATGTTTATATCATTTGCATTTAAATATAATTATCTGTATATTTGGATTTAGGCTTACCATATTATTTGTTTTCTATTTATTATCCATGATTTATTTTCTTTGTTTTTCCTTTTCTTCTTTTAGATTGCTTGAAAATTAAATATATATATATTTCAGTTTAATTTATCTATTATTCTTTAACTAATGGGATCCCACTCCAGTGTTCTTGCCTGGAGAATCCCAGGGACAGGGGAGCCTGGGGTTGCACAGAGTTGGACATGACTGAAGTGACTTAGCAGCAGCAAGGATTAAAACATACTTACTTATCTTTTCACAGTCTACTTACAATTGATGTTTTACGTATCAAGTAGAGTGTTGAAATCTTATAACCACATAGGTTCCTTATCCTCCCCACTTTTCACATTTGTCTTCAGTGTTATATCTACACGCATTAAAAACTCAATCAATGTTATGACCTTTACTTTCAAACATCTTACATATTTTAAATAATTCAAGAGAATAATACTTTATCATGTTTTGCTAGATATTTACCCCTACAGTTGTATTTTTATTATTTGTGAGAGCTCAGGTTTCCCTTTACTATCATTTCTCTTTTATCTAAAAATCTTTCTATATCAATTCTTTTAAGGCAATCTACTGGCAACAAATTTCTCTATTCCACCTTCATTCCTAAAGGATATTTTTATTTCTAAGTTGACAGTTCCTTTCTTTCAGTAATTTCTAAATGTTCCACTTTCTTCTCCAATGACACAAACATTGAAACTTTTCATGTCATCTCTCATATCCCTGAGACTCTCTTCATTTTTACTCACATACTTTTTTATTCTGTTTTTCAGAGTGGGTAATTCCTATTGAGCTACATTAAAGTTCACTGACATAACTTTGTGCTATTGAGTCCACCTAATGAGTTGTTATTTTGGTTATTGTATTTGTCAGTGTTGCTGATCCACCGTGTATTCAGTTTAGGGTCATGTCCACAGCTCCAGGAAGAATTCTGGTTAGCAGGGCTTGCTCCCAGCCAGAAATTACTGTGGAGAATACCTGCATGCTCTCCATTAGAGAACGGTGAACCAGAGTAGCCTTCATGAATCTGCAGCAATACCGCCTAGGTGGCAGTAGATCATGGTGGAGTCAGGCCAATGTGGCTACTGACTTCACGTCCACTGTGTCATATGTATCTGACTCAGCCTCCCTTCAGAGCTTTCTCACTTGAAAAATGCGTGTATTACTTACCTAACAGGCAGGTGGATTACACTAAGTGACACAGGGATATAAAGTATCCAGTGCCTCGTGTAGTGGTTAGCACATTGGAATATCTTGATGACTTTTGAGACTCCATTTGACACAGTGGAGGAAAGCTGGTATGTCAGTGGTAGAATTCAAGGCCTAGGCCTGTGTGAAGTGGATTTTTGTGGTTGTTGTTGCCTTTTCCTATGGCTATCGTTAGGATTATAAGGGGATCCAGTCTTTCGGCTCCCTGTTCCCCTATCAGTGTGAATCATAACCAGAGCCTGGAGGCTACAAATGTTATTCAGAGACCAAAATTGCTGTCAGATCCAGGAGGCAAGCACTGCTTCACAGAGTTGGCATGGGAACTGTGTTGTGCGAATCACATGGCACACAACGCTCCACCTCCCTGGATAACCACAAGATGGGCCCTTCATATATAGGGTTTGAGGAGTCTTGGGGGTACGTTTCCATTTAATACGGAGATGATAAACTCAGCCACTGTAGTAAAGTCTCAACAGAAGTCATTCAGGTCAGTCACAAAACCAAAAGAATATTATTAACAATCCAAAGGATTTCTAAGACTCAAGAGGAGCTGGAAGGATAGAATGGGGAGAAGAAGGAGGTGCATGCATGGTCTCTATCTTGACCAATGAGTTGGCAATGCCATGGAGAAGCAACTTGATATAGACTGGCCTCTGATCCTCTGGTTCCCAAGTAATGATAACCATATTATATACTTAGAGACTACTAGACATAGAAGGATCAGACCCATCTTTATTCTGAGCCTGAGTCTGACATTACTAACCAAACATGGCACGCTTCCTTTTTGAGCCTGTTCATAACCTTAGAATGCTGAGCATAGACATCAGAGCTGAGATTGAGAAGAACATGTCATCCTGGATCCAGACCCATACTCCAGCAAGAGAGAGGCAAAACTGGGACTAAAATAGAAACCTTCTTATTTCTAGTTCACTGCTCTTGCACTTGGAGCACACTGTCTTTCTGTTTCTAAAAATCACAAATAATGATGCTAAGTGTTGGTAGGCACCTCACATCTCAAGGAATTCAGGACAATTCCCAACTGTTTTTCTCAAAGACCTAGAAGCTCTAATCCAAATGGTGAAAAACCTGTTTTAACTTTTGGTCCCTGGAGGATTTTCTGAAGAATTGAAGAAGATACATATCCTGATGAGAGATGAATTTCTTATGCTGTAGTAACTTGTTTGTAACTGTCATGACCCAGACATTAGCTGGACTTAATTTTTAATGTGTCAACATATGCTTTGAAAGGTAAGTGCTTGTGTGTGAGCTCATCCATGAGCATGCATGGCTCTGCATGGATATTGTGCTTGAGACTCCTGCCCAGTGTGACATGCGCAAGTGTCAAGTCAACATGCATGATTTACATGCTGACCTACGTGCAAGCTCCCAGGGGTGTATGAGAGCATGTGTTGGTGTGTACTCATGTGTGTATGTGAGTGTCTGTGGATCTGACTCATAGTGTTCGTCTCCAAAGCTGTAGGAAGTGTTACGGCAGATGCCACCACACTGCTTCTTGGCTGACTCCCCATTCCTCATTAACAACCACGATTGCTCCACATCCTTCCTATCAGTAAGCTGTCCCAGCAGCTGGATGCCTGCCAGTTAGAAGCTGAAATGCCTGGCAGTATCCTGGGGATCCACAGGTCTGCCTCTGTCAGCCCTGGGTTCACTGCAGAATAAGAATACCCTTCAGCATTAGAAAGAAGGAATTCATAGAATTCAATTAGTCCCACATCTGAAATCTCTCTCCTGCCAGGCTCCTTCCTGGGGCCCTCAGGCAGCCCGCAGCCCTCCATTGAACCTGTGCTAAGGACTGGCTGGGCCATGGACTTCAGCCCAGAGTGTGCCAAACTTGTCCTGGAGTGTGGGCCCCATGGCAGATGGAGCTGTGACTCTGGTAAGAAACATTCCTTGCTTTGGGAAGCAGCTGAGGAAGAACTTTTTCATTCAAGAGGGGCTTTCCTCCCACGATACTATCCAGCGGCCAACAGGTAATTAGTTTTCGATACATGTTAAATGGGCTTCCCCAGTGGCTCAGATAGGAAAGAATCTGCCTACAATGCAGGAGACCTGGATTCAATCCCTGGGTCTGAAGGATCCCCTGGAGAGGGAAATGGCCACCCACTCCACTATTCTTGCCTAGAGAATTCCATGGACAGAGAAGCCTGACAGGGGACTCAATCCACGAGGTTGCAAAGAGCTGGACGCAAGTGAGCAACTAACAGTTTTTTTTTTTTCATACGTTAAATAAGTTAGTAACTGACTTACTGACAGTGGATGGATAATGCAAGCTGAGACAAAGTTGGACACTGTTTAGGAACAGGGCTGTTCTCTCTCTGAGGTGCATGTTGTACTTGAAACTGATAGAGCTGGAGTTAGTAGCAAGGCACTGCTGTTCTTTTCAGGTTCACAGTTACTAAGTACCTACTGTGTGTCAAGCACCATGCTAGACACTCAAGAAGAGTTCCTTCCCTCAAAGAAAGTCACAGTGCTTTGTGGTGGTAATTGTATTTGCTTTCTAGAGCTGCCATAACAAAGGACCACAGACTGCATGGCTGACACACCAGAAATGTATTTTTTCCTAGTTCTCATGTGTCATCAAGGTTGCTTCTTTCTGGGGACCATGAGGAAAAGATCTCTTCTAGGTCTTATTTTTTGGTTTGTAGATGGCCATCTTCTCCCTGTGTCTTCATCTCATCTTCCCCCTGAATGTGTCTGTGTCCAAATTTCCTCTAAGGAAGAAAAAACACTGGTCATACTGCATTAGGGCCCATCCTAATAACCTCATTTAGTTACTTCTTTATAGTACCTATCTCCAAATCCAGTTGTATTCTGCAATACTGAATGTTAGAACTTCAACATATAAATTTGATGGGGGAACACTATTTAGCCCATAAGATNTCCACTATTCTTGCCTAGAGAATTCCATGGACAGAGAAGCCTGACAGGGGACTCAATCCACGAGGTTGCAAAGAGCTGGACGCAAGTGAGCAACTAACAGTTTTTTTTTTTTCATACGTTAAATAAGTTAGTAACTGACTTACTGACAGTGGATGGATAATGCAAGCTGAGACAAAGTTGGACACTGTTTAGGAACAGGGCTGTTCTCTCTCTGAGGTGCATGTTGTACTTGAAACTGATAGAGCTGGAGTTAGTAGCAAGGCACTGCTGTTCTTTTCAGGTTCACAGTTACTAAGTACCTACTGTGTGTCAAGCACCATGCTAGACACTCAAGAAGAGTTCCTTCCCTCAAAGAAAGTCACAGTGCTTTGTGGTGGTAATTGTATTTGCTTTCTAGAGCTGCCATAACAAAGGACCACAGACTGCATGGCTGACACACCAGAAATGTATTTTTTCCTAGTTCTCATGTGTCATCAAGGTTGCTTCTTTCTGGGGACCATGAGGAAAAGATCTCTTCTAGGTCTTATTTTTTGGTTTGTAGATGGCCATCTTCTCCCTGTGTCTTCATCTCATCTTCCCCCTGAATGTGTCTGTGTCCAAATTTCCTCTAAGGAAGAAAAAACACTGGTCATACTGCATTAGGGCCCATCCTAATAACCTCATTTAGTTACTTCTTTATAGTACCTATCTCCAAATCCAGTTGTATTCTGCAATACTGAATGTTAGAACTTCAACATATAAATTTGATGGGGGAACACTATTTAGCCCATAAGATATATTTAGATCACGTTTATTTTAATAATTTAATAATATCATGTTTCCCATGAAGACTTCTTGGGCTTTCCTTGATAGAAATTGTTATTTCCTCCTCTGAGCTACCATAACAACGGTTGTTCTGATTTTGTCCTGATCATTCTGTGTTTAGACCGTTATTTTTCTTACTAGTCTGAGGACTCAGGAGCTGGGCTTAGAGAGTTCAATACAGTTGGTGCTTCACATTCATGGGTTCTGCATCCATGAATTCAGCTTATCACGGATTGAAACTATTCAAAAAAAATTCCAAAAAGTTCCAAAAAGTAAAACTTGAATTTGCCATGGGCAGTCAAGTATTTAACATTGTATTGACAACTATTTACATTGTATTAGGTATTATAAACTAACCTAAAGATGATTTAAAATATGTGGGAGGACTTGAGCATTCATGGATTTTGATACCCTCAGGGGTCCTGGAATCAATGCCCTGTGGATAATGAGGGACCAGTACTCTATTTCTAGACCTCTCTGATGGCTCAGACAGTAAAGAATCTGCCTGCAATGCAGGAGACCAGGATTCCCCTGGGTCGGGAAGATACCCTGGTGAAGGGAATGGCTAGTATTCTGGCCTGGAGAATCTCATGGACAGAGAAGCCTGCTGGGTGGATACTGAGGGACAAGCACTCTATTTCTAGTATCTGACAAATCACTTGGCACGTAGGATTGAAATAAATCCTCACTGTATGGACAAATGGATGGAACTGATAAAATCAAAAACTAAAAAAACTGAACAAAATGGAAGGAAATCACTGGGAGATATTTCTGAAGAGTCTCATGGCCCTGGTAAGAGAGCAGAGTGAAGTTAGGTAGGCTTGG
>SJYV01005995.1:169156-192117 GCA_006410875.1 Neotragus pygmaeus | reverse complement strand
CGTGGGGTGGTGGTGGGTACCCTGCTCCAGGTTCTATCCACATAGCTAAGCCTGCTTCACAAAGAGGGCAATAGGAAGAAAGTGCTCCCAGACCAGAATCTCCTCCGGTCTGAAACAAGACCACATTGTTCCAGACTTCTCTAGCTACAAGGGTGTGTTTGGTCTGATGGTCCCATGACCCTTGAGGTCCCCTGCCAGAGCAGTGGCTCTGAGCCACCTCTGGTCCTGTCTCAGCCCTAGTTTCATTCCTTTTCTGCTTGCCATATTCTTTTCTTGGAGTCTGAAACACCTAGAATGGAGGTTGAAATAGCCACTGATGCTCCTGCCCCCAGGACAGGAGCCCTAAATATGTCCAGAACATTGCTCTGGTCCAGCCAGCCTGCCTCCCACCCTCCAGCCCCACTGCCCTGCTTTGGGGTTGCTGCTTTCTTCACTCTGCCCCCTCCTCCCAGAAGCCCCCAGGCGCCAGGGAAGCAGAGGTCCTGCTTGAACCACCCCCATCCCACCCCCACACCCTCAGCAACACCCACATCCCAGAGCTATTTCTCCAGACTCTCGCCAGCCTTATCATTCGAGACCTGGACTCTCATTCCTGTTGCCTTCTCTGCAAGCACTCCCAGGAAGACCAGGCTTTGTAAACATAGCCATTCAAAACCTTCTGCTCCACCTTCCCAAGCTACACCTTCATCCCTCCCCCGCCTCACTGGGGGCTTCCCTCTGGGACACCTGGCCCAGAGCGGAACTGCCCTTGCCTCTTTCGTGTTGGGAAGTCTCAGTTGACAGTCTACTCCCTGAAGAGGTCTGCCTCTAGCCCTTACTGTGCTGACTTCCCCCTGACCACGTGGGCCTGCTGGAGCCTGGACTCAGGGGAAGCAGGGACTGAGGTCGTGGAGTGTGACCCAGGAAGCTCCTAAGTGTGATGACACAAGAAGCACCTGGTATCCCTACCAGGCCTGCCCAGGGACCTCACTCTGGTAAACAGAACCCTGGTCCAGACAAAGCCATTACACATCACGCCGACATGCAAACCCCGCCATGCTCCTGGCATAAAGGGTGGGCTAAATACCTCTGCAAAGCTCTCATTGTGCTGAATCTCGCACCGCCTTCCCGGCCATCCCCGCACTATCAAATCTTTCTAGGGCCCTTTGTTGTCAAACCAAATATAGCGCTACATTGTCTGGCCTTCCACCCATTCTGGCTGGATAAAGGGGCTCGGTCCCCAGACTGGGGGCGCGCGGCTCCGGGGCGGCCTGCTCAATGCTATCTCACCGCCACAGCCCACGCCGGGAGCCCGCAGCTCCCCCACCCACTCGCTCTGCTCCTGGGCCGGCGGCTGCGCCGTTGATACGGTGTGTATTCTTTTCCATAGGTTCCCACGAGCATGTCACTAACCATTTCCTGGGCCTTATCACCGGGAGGAAAAAAGGAGTGCCTTTGAAAAGTGGAAACAAAACATCAGGCCCCATTGTTGTGTGACTTCCCCGGCCACAATCTGGGCTCTTCATCGCTCTACACGCGGAGACTACAAACACGCCCTGATACAGATACTCCAATCGGCAATTTGACCAGGATATTTATTGTTCTGTATCTGCAATCTCTGCTGCGTGTTTGTGGCTTTTAAACATCTGGTTTTGGTTTTTTTTTTTTTTTTTTATTACTCTTTCCAGGCTCAGAGCAAGTCAAAAGCCTCTGATGGCCGTCAACACTGAGAGAAGCAACTGAGTGAGTTTGCAAACTCCTGTGTGCTTTCTTGTGGGGAGTTCACAGTGGAGGAGGCAGCCTTGCTCACCTTCTTCTGTCTTTTCAGTTTCACTCTGTCCTCTTGTTCTCCTTCTCCAGCTCTAGACCCTTCTTTTCCTCCTCTTGTTTTACCCTCTCTCTTTCTTCGATTCTGCCTTGGTCTCTCCCTCTTTGATTCATTTGTCAACTCTTGCTCTGTACTTAAAGGATCAGGTAAAAAAAAAAAAAGGTGCTTCTGGTTAATTTCTTGGGAATGAGTGAAAGGGAGTCGGGACTTTATTCAACAGTGTTCCCTAGACAAGCACACAATTGTAGAGTATTAAATTTGGGGAAACTGCAGAGATTAACTAATCCAATCCCTCAGAGAATGGAGTGGCCTGATTAATGTCACACAGTGAGTTAGTGAGATCAAGTCTCCCCAGGTCTTCCCAGTTGCCTGACACAGCCAAGAATGCTGAGTATTAGCTGTGCCTCAAAATCTCATAATTCTGATGATATCTCCCTATTTTTGGTGTCAATCTGAGTTGTGGGCCTAAAATTCATTTGTCAGTCATTTTCTATTTTAGAGAGCAGCCAGAAACATTTCCCAGAATAACATGAAGTAGCCAAAATCACTCTGTAGATACAGAAAGGCAAGAAGAATCTTGGCTCCGTCACTTATGAGCTGTGTGACCTTGGGTGAGTCACTAAACCCCTCTGTGTCTCAGATTCCCCATTTTTAAACTGGACANCCCAGAATAACATGAAGTAGCCAAAATCACTCTGTAGATACAGAAAGGCAAGAAGAATCTTGGCTCCGTCACTTATGAGCTGTGTGACCTTGGGTGAGTCACTAAACCCCTCTGTGTCTCAGATTCCCCATTTTTAAACTGGACACAAAAGCAGATTCTACCTCTTAGGGTCTTGGTGAGGATGAGTAGTTGATTCATATATAGCACATGACATATAGTAAGCACTGTGTAAATGTTAGTTATTGAATGATTCCTGGGAAGAAGTCCATGTCCAAAATAATCTATTTTTATATCAACACTGTCTCGCTTTGATATCATGTAAGTAAATAAGGATTTCTCAGTGTTTTTACAGTAGGGTCCTTGAAGCTAGGGCCCTTGCTCCCTCCATAGCAGCAGCACCTGCTTTCCACTTGATAAATGGTCCTTCATCCATTCAACAGTATGTACAGAGCACAAGCTGTGTGACAGACACTGGGGCACTGGGGGTAATCTTTTACCCAATGGAGATTATGGTCTAGTCAAAGAGATTATATTAAAAATAAACACACAAATAAATATACAAGTGCAAAATGAAATAAATAAAAATCACAAGGAGTTATACTGGATTCAAAGTTATACTGGAGCACCAAATCTAGATTGAGAGTTTAGGGAAAGCGGCCCTGAGAGAGTGACATACAAGCTGAGTTTTAAAAGAATGACTGAAGGTGGTCAGGCCAGGAACAAGCAGGTACTCTAGGTTGAAGCAGGATGGGGCCCATTTGGGAAACTGATCAGGAGTGGAAAAAAGGCTGGCATGGTGGGCACAGAGAGAAAGACAGGAGGGCATGAGGGCAGCAGAGGGTACACAGATCACTCAAGGCTGAACATAAATTTGGGATTTCCGCCTCCACAAAGGCAGTTCAAAGCCTTAAGTACATTCTGAGTAGATCCTTTGCTTCTGAGCAGAGAACAAATAGAGCAGGGGTAATTAGAAGGATAGTAAAGAGGCTATTTATCTATTCCAGGTAAGAGAGAATAGGAACCTGGACCAGAGCAGTGGGGATAAAAGTGCACACAAGAACTCAAGGGATATTTGGAATAGAACCTATAGAAATTGGTGATGGTTAGACTACAAGTGCAATTCTAAGTGTAAATGGTTAGACTACAATTTATACTAAAAGTGTAAGGGGATGACAGAAGATGAGATAGTTGGATGGCCTTACCAACTCAATGGACATGAGTTTGAGTAAGCTCCTGGAGTTGGTGATGGACAGGGAAGCCTGGCATGCTGCAGNTAGACTACAATTTATACTAAAAGTGTAAGGGGATGACAGAAGATGAGATAGTTGGATGGCCTTACCAACTCAATGGACATGAGTTTGAGTAAGCTCCTGGAGTTGGTGATGGACAGGGAAGCCTGGCATGCTGCAGTCCATGGAGTCGCAGAGTCAGACACGACTGAGAGACTGAACTGACTGAACTGAGACTACAAGTGAGAAGGGAGATGAATGATTCAAGGATGCCCTGAGCACTGGGGCTAATGGAAGCACAATTTAACTGGAAGGGGGAGCCTAGAAGGAAGCTCTGGGTTTAAAGAGCTCTAGTTGTATTCAAGATGCCAAGAAGATAGTGGGATACATGGATCTGGAGTTTAGTCAAAGAGTCCAAGTTGGAGATGTGCATGGGGCACTGATAGCATTTTATATACTGTGAATGTGTGTATAGGAATGAAATGGTAATGCTAAGTTCTAAACCCAGATTTGTCTGATTTAAAAGTTAATATCTTATACACTTGTTAGTCACCTTCCAGTAGACTAAATTCAGTAAAATGGAGACTTTTCCAGCATCCAGAGACAGTCAAATTCAGGGCAAAATGTAGTCAAGAGAAGAGCCTGGATTCTCAAGACAATCCTCAAAAATAGGCAGAACCCAAGAGTCTCTAGAGCCAGGGGTTCTGGCATAAGATCTGGAGATACAAAGGGAAAAGGATCTTGGGGGATGTAGAGATCCCATCACACCCCAAACTATACTTGGCCAAAACTCCCCCAGTGCAACTGTTCACAAGATTGTTTTCAGATAATTTGTAGGAAATAACCTAGTGCCATCCTGGGTTCATAGGAGGTGCTTGGTGTATTTGTTGGGCTAGGCTAACCCAGACAGCAAGAACAAATAATCCCCAAATCTCAGTGATGGAACTCAACCAAGTGCTATATGGGTCAGGCAGCATTCTTGGAGGCACTTTTCCAACGGTGACTCAAGGATAGAAATTATGCCCACCACTCATCTCTGGTATCCCGACCCACCAGAAGGGTGAGAGTGTGTGGAGAATTCACATGGTCTTGTAACAATTTTGCGTTGGAAGCAACACAAATGACTCCACTCCCAGTCTATAGACCTGGTATGCAACCCCAACCTAACTGCAAGGAGGCCAGGATTGTCCCTGCCTCAGGCAATATTCATACTCTCTCTNACCAGAAGGGTGAGAGTGTGTGGAGAATTCACATGGTCTCGTAACAATTTTGCGTTGGAAGCAACACAAATGACTCCACTCCCAGTCTATAGACCTGGCATGCAACCCCAACCTAACTGCAAGGAGGCCAGGATTGTCCCTGCCTCAGGCAATATTCATACTCTCTCTCTTTTTCAATTAGAGAGCTGAAGCAGGGAACAGGATTGGAAGATCCAAAATGGTGGATGATTGCAAATGGTCAAGGGTGAGGGAAGTGAGGTTCGAGTAACCTTTGGCTCTAAGAGTTAGGATCAGAAGTCAGTGCCTAGACTCTTGTCAGTTCCTATGTCCCTGAATTCCATTTTTCTTATATTCACTACTTATGCTACTCATTGGAAAATGCTGCTTCTACTATTTCCTGAAGGAGAAGTTAAGGCAATTTACTCTGTCACAGTCTGGGGTCTGTGCCCTCTCATGCCTGTTAACACCCAGGATTTTATGAAGGGAGTGTCTGGGAGGATGAGATAAGATCACCCTAACTGAGAAAGATCCTAAGAGTCAACATGCAAGGAATTCCTCATGGGCCCTACCTTCAGGAGCAAAACCTTTCCCAGCCAGTATCATTGTCTTGAGATGGGCCTGCTCATGAGTTTCTGTATCCTTCTAGCATAGTGATCTTATCAAAGCAGATTAAAAATGAGAATGGGCTCATAAAACATGCATTATGGTCTCTCACAGTCTCATAAAACCAGATAAATGCCCTGATCCAGAAGCCCCTAGATTGAGTTTACACCTCTCTCCCTCCTCATAATGGAATCATCAACAGCAGATAATTGAAGTTAAGAAAAAATCAGTAACTTGTAAATTCAACTCAGTGGATTGATTGTGTGGCCTCATGGATTGCTTAGAGTAAAAGGGATCCTGCCAGAAGATACCCGGCTTTTCCTGACCTCAAGTAGTTCCTCTACATTTTCCACAAGGCTTGGCACAAAGGCAGCTAAAGAAATCTCCTGGGATCCTCTCCTTTTCTGGATTCCATCCCCCTTCCCCACTTTCCCACTGATACTTAAGTCCCCAGCCCCAATCTGAAGTGTTTCAATTTATGTAGATAGATACCAGGCTTTTCATGCTTTAGACACTCTTCTGAACATTGGCTTTGACTAGAAGGAGGAAAGGATGATGGTCAGAAGTCAGGTTTTATGTTCCTGAAGCTCTTACTATCCCCAGGGTGGGGTTAGTTGCCAATACATTTCAGCTCAGCCTGTCCCACCCCTCGGGCCAGGGACATTGAATGGGCCGGTGTCGAACAAGGAGCCTAGTTTTTGGCATGCTCTGACTCTAGCCAAGCTGCCACCTCCTGCTCCAGGCTTCGTGAGTGGCTCTGCTCAGGGTTCGTGCTGTGTGTGTGCTAAGTCACTTCAGTCATGTCTGATTCTTTGCCACCCAATGGACTATATAGCCCATCAGGCTCCTCTGTCCATGGGAATCTCCAGGCAAGAATACTGGAGTGGGCTGCCATGCTCTCTTCCAGGAGATCTTCCCAACCTAGGGAACTCGTTCAGATCTCTTGCATCTTCTCCACTGGCAGGTGGGTTCTTTACTACTAGCACCACCTGGGAAGTCCCCTTGCACCCAAATCCTTGAGTTGATATTGTGTTCTCTGAGATGGGAGACTATTTCAGGGCTGGGAATGCTGCCAGTGCTTAATCCAGCCCGAAAGCTGGACTTCTTCGCAGTCCAATCTCCCCCCAGAATCTCACTTTCTGGAAGAGTAGCCTGCTTCCTACTGTTTGAATCCTTCTACCAACTCCCCTCTGTGCCTGATGATCCTAGATTCTGGCCCGACCCGCCTCTTGGCCCGCAGAGTTCCAAGGGCTGTTATGTCAAGGACAGAGAGGGAATTAAGGTACTGCCTAGGAGGGATTGACAGCCAGTTCATGGCTCTCCTTTGGGCTGCCTGCGGTAGTTCAGCCACAAAGACATCAGCCCAAGTTTCCACTACCAGATTAGAAGAAGACACGTCCTTCCTGAACGTAGTATTTGAGCCTCTTCATTGCAACTCCAATGGGCTTCCCCGGTAACTCAGCGGTAAAGAATCAGCCTGCAATGCTGGAGGCACAGGAGAAATGGCTTTGATCCCTGGGTTGGGAAGAGACCCTGGAGCAGGAAATGGGAACTCACTCCAGTATCCTCGCCTGAAAAATCCCATGGAGAGAGGAGCCTGGTGGGCTATTGTCCACAGGGTTGCAGAGTTGGATACAACTGAGAAACTAAGCACACACTCTTTATTGTGCTTGCTTTGCTTGCACATCTGCCTCCTGACCAAACCATGAGAATGCAGAGGGCAAGGACCAGTTTTGACTTATGATCACATCTCCAAAGCCTTACACATTGCCTGGCTCATAGTATGTGCTCAGCAAATATTCACAGAATGAGTAAACCTATGTAATTGTAGGCATGCAAGAACTTTTGCAACGTGTTGAGATTGCTTGCCTGTAAAAGGCATAGGGAGGTTCACTGATCCTGCGACCCCCTGGGATGGGCTCTAAAACACAACTGAGACAGAATAAATGTCTGGCTGTTCTGTTTTGACTGGTGACAAGAGTTGCAAGCTGATTAATACATTTAAAGTGGTGATCAATTTGTCTTATTCACATCCTCTTATCCTGATTGTAATGAGTAGATCTTTTAACATAATGAAAACTGCATATTTCACTCAAATTCACAGTTTTGCATTCCAGAGGAGATGAAATGCTGCTTTTATTTAACATTAAAATGAGGTGTAAGCTCTTGTCTTGGGTGGCAGGGGAGGTGATAAGTAGCCTCTCTCCTTGGAGGCCAGAGGTGTGACATCTCCTAAGATCTTGAATTTGACTATGCAAATCAGTTTCCAAAACTGTGGAATGGGATAGCACCTTTCAGTCATCTGATCAATTGTTTTGCCCAGTTTATGAATGATCTTTAAATCAGTCCTGACTAGAGGTCATCTAGTTTGGGCTTGAATACTTTTGAGTGATGGAGAGCTCATCTCTGTTCATTTTAATTTTCAAAGCCTCCAATTGTAAAAATAATTCTTATATTGGTCTAAACTTGATCTCCCTGTTGTTTCCATTGCTTTCTTTTTCTTTTGCTTTCTCTCTCCCTTCTTCCATTTCCACTTTTTCCAACTTATTAGTTTTCCCCCCAAATGACTAACATAATAATCTCTTAAAATTGTATAAAAACAGAGCTTTCATTGTGCTTTTCACACAGCCTCTCAGAGTAAGATGAGTGAGTGGTTTCCTGTTGATTCTCTGCCATTGCTGCTTCTCTTGGAACAACCTGTTCTCAGGGACAAGAGTCACCTCTCTGATCCACATACCCCTCTATCTCATTCACAGCTCAGCACCCAGCAAGTGCCTGGCACACAGTGGGGTCTCACTCAATGGTGGCTGAATGAATGAATGAACAGTAGTACCTGGAAGGCGGTTTAGTAAACATGACCCTGTGCCCTTGTCCATGGTTGGTTGTATGACAGGATTCTGTCCACTAAGCAGCCAGTACTACTCAGAACAAAAAGAAATGGGGACAAGATGGGATATTCATATTGTCTGCTATGACATCACCTGTGTCAGGAAAGCTCAGGGGCTGCAGGGAGGGAGCTTTTGTCATGGAGTCCAAAGAAGAGATGCGAACAGCAGGTTCACGGAGAAGAGCAGAGGTGAGAGCCAGAGAGTGAGCTGAGAGCTTACCAGCCCTGTGTCCCAGGGGCTCCTGAGGCCCAGCCATATCCCGGGGCAGAGTCTCAGGAGACGATCCAGTTGCTTAACTGAATTCCCCTTCATTGCTTAGGGCCAACCCAATATAATTTCCTTTACTTGCAACCAAGCACGTCCCCCTAAATCAAGGTAGGCATGAAGATGACTGTTTCTTAGCCTTGGAAGGGAGGCTCTGGAGGCGGGGACTCTCCCAAGACCACATAGACAGGAGTGCAGTGTCAGGGTTGCGTCCCCGCCCAGCGCCCTCTTACTGCACTTTGTTCTGTGCGGCCACTGAAGCACATGCCTGCTCCCAGCTCAGGCTCTCCCCCCGCATCTTGCTTCTAACAAAAGAAAAGAGTCACTCCTGGAAGAGCCAGCAGTGGAAACCCAAACCAAGAGGAATTCACTCTCCATAAATTATGCTTTAATAGATGCCAATTATTAATTCCTAAATAAATATTTGTTAATATTCAAAAGAGTTTGCCTACTAAGAAAAATTCAGGCTACACAGAATAATTAGTGCTTCTCACTGTGTGATGGCTCCAGCCCATAATGATTTTTTTTCCCCTGTTCTGCATTTTTATTTTTCCTGAAGTGTGAATGCCTAGCTGTGTCAGTTTTCCTGGGGGGTTTGGCTGGCCCTCCTCTGAGCAGTTTTGGTTGGAGGTGTGTGTATTGGAAGGATGCAAAGAGCTGAATGCTCCCTTGAAGCTTCCACACTGGCCAGCAAGTCTTTCTCTTTCTTCTTTGTAGAGCAAGGTTTTGTAAAAAGTAGAAGCTATCACATGTCCAAGGAGAAGAAATTATAGATCCAACCAAAAAGTGGGAAAAATGCAATTCAGTTTAATAACAAATTCATGTATGTAATATATCATAGCACTGAGACTTGTGCTAGGACTGGGTTAGCAGGCAAGGGTGTGGGTGGATACAGAACATGACAAATGCATCTCCAGGGTTCAAGGAGTGTGCAGATTCGTGAAGGAGAGCATCCTGATAAGTTCCTAGCAGTAGGGAGGATGAAATTAGTCCATGAGAGAGAGTTGGACAAAATGCCAGGGAAACTTAGACAGCCTGGAAATCATATCAAATTGGGGCCAAGGGAAAGAACGTAAACAGGAAGGAAGCAGTATTTGAGACAGACCTCAATGAGTCAATAGGATTTTGATGGGCAAAGATTGGCTTGCATTTGAGTGGGCATTCATTCATTTTCCCAACCACTTAAGAGACGTTTATTGTAGAGTAACTGGTAGGTGCCAAGCCCTGGTCTGGGTACTGCAGATATAAAAAATAATCAAACTGGGTCTGTGAAGTTAGAGTTTACAGTCCAGTGACATATAACAATGACAAATAAACTGTCACCTAATAATGTCACATATAATGCAAAAATAGTTGCAGTACAGTGAGATATGAATTCAACAGAATGACCACCACCACCATGAGGGCAGGGGAAACTTCAAGAGGTGGGAACTCTTGGTCTAGATCATGAAGGATTCATTCAGTCATTTATTTGTCCACAGCAAATATTTACTAAATGTTGCCTGTGCCAGACACTCGCTGTGTGTCGGAATAGTGCAATGAATGAAACAGACTAAGCCTTTTCTCAAGGTATTTACATCTTGAGAGTTCAACAAATTAAGGCGGAAGGGAATTTCACCAGAGAGAATAGAACATGCAAGCTGTCGAGCTGAGAATCACAGGACATGACTACAGCTAAGTGGGCACCAGGAGGAGGATAATCAGGAGGTGAGGCTGGAGAAGAAATCAGGGCTCACATTCAGAAGAACCTTGTGGGCTGAGCTAAACATTCTGAACTTTACAGACAATGCAAAGTCAAAGAAGGCTGATAAAGCTGAATTTGAGGAAGGGAAGGGAATTGCAGGTTCTGTGGAAACAGAATTGGAAAGAGAGAAGGCTGGAGGCAAAGAGACCCGATAGAAGGTGATTGCGATAGTCCAGGACACCCGTGATGAGAGCCTGTATAAGGGGAAGAGGTGGGGCGAGTGAAGAAGAGATATGTTCGAACTGGAAGAGAAGTTCTTAACTCTGTGCGTGTGCGTGTAAGTGTGTGTGTGTGTGTGTGTGTGTGTGTGTGTGTGTGTGTGTCTAAGCTCTTTCAGGATCTAATGAAAGCTTCTCGTCTCATAACTCAGAAACATGCTCATAATGTATTTATAAGTATCATTTTGCAAACAGCATCAAACGGCATGAATTCTAGAGTCAGAACCCCTTAGTTATAAACTGGGGTGCATGGGGTCCAGGAGTTGTGTATATAAAGCAGGAAGTGGCAGCAAATGGGCATGATTCTGGTGCTGTTTTAATTTCTCTTTCAGGACCCAGCTTCTTGATCCTTCTTCTGATTACCTAGTACCCCATGCCTTTTGTGGGCTTTAACTTCCAGAGCATGCAGCTGCCCCATGGACCTGCATGACTCCCATCCGTACTAGATTAGCCTGTGATTGTCTCTGTTACTCAGGCCCCCAGAAACCCAGAGACCAAGGAGGCAAGTTCCTTCCTCCTTTTCCCATTCTGGGGGAAAGTTAGAATACTTCACTGGTGGTACTACTATCTCAGGATTTAGGTTCAAGAGCACCTCCTCACAGATGCCAGAGGACTAGAACTGGGAAAGCCAGCAGACACCAACACATCCCATTCCTTCATTGCCCAGATGGTAAAGTCTAGGTCGGGGGGGATGTCATTTTTCCAAGGCCACATGGAGTGAGTGGCCAAGCTGCTAATATCTCACTTTCATTACCCCTCATGGGAGGTCCTGGCTCCCACCTGTTTGCCTCTAGCATGTGCCTTGCTAATGTCACCAAGAGCAGACAGTGATCTCTCTGTGTCCACACCCAGTGCAAGGACTCTGGGAATGTTGAACATGGACCATAAGAGAGGATGGGTTCTGGGTGCCCTGAATGATCATCTATTTGTTCTACCTGCCACACTATCCCTTGCCAGGGATGCAGCCCTCACAGTGAACCTCCCTGAGACTCCTCAGCAATAATATGAGGGTAATGACACCCAGTTCTCAGGGGTGTTACATGTATTAAAGGAAAAGAGTTCGTAAATGGATTCACAGTCCACTCAGGAAGTGCTCCTTCCTGCCTTTCTTCTTGGCACTCCTTCCCACACTCACAGGGAACAGGAACAGTGCTGTGGGAAGACCTGGGGCCGGGCGAGGTTGAGTTTGTGGTCAGCAAAGGCAGAAGCTGAGTTTGCCTTTGCTGTGGCCCACAGCTACATAATTTTCCATACATTATATTTTCATATAAACCAACACAGATACATTTAAAGGTACACTCACAACGAAAGTCAAAGTAGAACATAAGCACAATAAGGTGGAGCCAGTATGTCCGTGGCATAAACTACAGGGTTTTTGTGGCCCTACGGGCTGGCTGGGCCTGGCCTAACAGGCAGCTGTGGGGAAACCACATCTCTGGTATACCAGGTAAGTCACCTCCCCAGCTACATGGCCCTGGCCCCTTCTGAGGGATCTTACAGGTTTGTGGGTAGCCAAGATGCTGGTCAGCACAAGAACAGGGAACAGAGAGAAAAGGTCTAGGGAGGCAGAATCTGGACCCAAATCAAAGGGAGCTGCAATGTTCAGTTGTTTGGGGTGATCTTGATTACTTTGATTCTGGAGTGTGGACATCAAGCGAGGGCTTGGGAGGAACACAGTCCTAGCACTAGATACTGGTTTCTGTTCACTCACTAAAAGTTGTATGCATTTAGGTGAGTTGTTTAGGTTCTCCAAAAATCATTTCCCCCATTTTCTCCCTCCATCAGATAGGGATAAGAATAGGACCCGCCTCGAATGTAAACTGGTGCAGCCACTATGGAAAATGATTTGAAGATTCCTTAAAAAACTAAAAATAGAGCTACCATACGATTTAGCAATCCCACTACTGAGCATATATCTGAAAAAACAAAAATTTTTAGTTCAAAAAGATATATGCACTCCAGTATATACATATACTATATATATATATATATATATATATACACACACATAATAACCAAGGCGAGGAAGCAACCTAAGTCTCCTCAACAGATGAATGGATAAAGAAGATGTGGTATACATATACAATGATATATTACTCAGTCATAAAATAGGATGAGCTATTGCCATTTATGGGCTTCCTTGTGGCTCATCTGGTAAAGAATTGGCCTGCAATGCAGGAGACCTGGCTTTGATCCCTGGGTTGGGAAGATCCCCTGGAGAAGGGAAAGGCTATGCACTCCAGTATTCTGTCCTAGAGAATTCCATGGACTACAGTCCATGGGGTCGCAAAGAGTCAGACACAACTGAGTAACTTTCACTTCAATTCATTGCCATTTACAGCAATATGGATGGACCCAGAGGTTATCATACTAAATGAAGTAGGTCAAACAGAGAAAGACAAATATTATATGATGTCAGTTATATGTGGAATCTAAAAATTAATACAAATCAATTTATTTATAAAATAGAAATAGACTAAAAAACATAGTGTGGGTAGGGATGAATTAGGAATATTAGATTAACAGATATAAACTACTGTATATAAAATAAACAACAAGGATTTACTATATAGCACAGGGAACTATATTCAATATCTATAATAACCTATAATGGAAAAAAAGTCTGAAAAAATATATACACATATAGCTGACTCTTTGCTATACACCTGAATTTAATATTACAAATCAACTGTATGTCAATAAATTTTTTTCAAAATAAAAATAATAGGATTCACCATCATGTTAAGTTGGGGATTAAGTGAGATAAAGCCTGTGAGGCAGTTGGCACAGAGCCTGTATTAGGTAATGGTCAAAAAATCTGCTAAGGCACAAACAAGAACTGGAGGGCAGGGCGCAGGCGCCCCTGGAGCCAGCTGGTGTTGTCTCTGCCCCAACAGCTGCCTGAGTCCTTCTGCAGCCTACTTTTTTTTTTTTTTAAGCTAAACTGTTTAAGAAAGGGAAATGTACATAAAGAGAAATGTGCAACTCATGTAGAGTACACACACCCATGAAACTGGTCCTCAGATCATGAAAGCCTCTGTCAAGTGCCAGACTTCCACTAGGCCAACACCTAGTCCCCTTTCTCTACAAAACAGCTTTCTGACTTTTAACAACAGAGATTAGCAGTGTTTGCACTTGAATTTTATGTAAAGGGAATCATACAACATATGCCCTTTTGTGTTTGGCTTCTTTCAATCAGCATTGTGCTTGTGAGAGCTCTCCAATTTGTTGTACATAGTTGTAATGTATTTATCCTCACTGCGTGCACTGTTCTATGAACAAACTGTTATTTATTTATCCATGCTCTGGGTGAGGGGTTTTTCAGTGTCCAGTACTTGCTTACTATGAATAGTCCTGCTTGATCAGTCTTACATTTGACTTTTAATGCACGTATGCACACGTGTCTTTTGGATATATGTTGCTGCTGCCGCTGCTAACTCATTTCAGTCATGTCTGTGTGACCCCATAGATGGCAGCCCACCAGGCTCCCCCATCCCTGGGATTCTCCAGGCAAGAACACTGGAGTGGGTTGCCATTTCCTTCTCCAATGCATGAAAGTGAAAAGTGAAAGTGAAGTTGCTCAGTCGTGTCTGACTCTTCGTGCCTCCATGGACTGTAGCCTACAAGGCTTATCTGTCCATGAGATTTTCCAGGCAAGAGTACTGGAGTGGGTTGCCATTTCCTTCTCTGATGGATGTATGTTAGGTTGAATCAAATCAAATTGCTATTTCTGTAGATCAAAAACAGCTAGATGTTAGCAATTTCATATGGTTCAATGGAGTACTTAGGAGTAGAGAAGTTGGGTCATGTGACAACTTCAACAGATACTGCCAATGTTTCTGCAAAGTGGTTATACCAACCTATACTCCCACAGTAATATGCAGGTTTCCAATTTCTATTGCTCTTTAAACAAAGGCTATCTAGGTCCCTCTTTTGAGTCATAGCTACAAACATCTCTGTTCTTATGGGCCCTTTTGTATCATGAATTTACAGTATTCTCTGTGTTTACTTGCCTTGGGAAGGTCTTTTTGACAATTCTAACCTTGCATGAGCTGATTTTAGTATGTGAAGAATGTGTCTCCACATAGTACTGGTGTGATGGTGGCAGAAGGAATCAGACTGAGAAGACAAGCAACAAAGATCATCATCCTTCAATGATAATCTTAGAAAACCTGAATTTGATTGATATGAAAGAGGGTGGCATCTTCCTACACCAATGATTTTTAGTTTTTTGCCTAAACAGGAAATGGGAAATGAGTGCTAAAGATAAAGCTCTTTTCTCTTGCTCACAATCAAAGAAGTACAATATCTCCAGGGTTGATGATGTTGGGGTTGATGTTCATCCACCAAATGGAAGCAGAGTGGGAGGCTCTCTGCTCCTTAGGCCTCATGCCCTTGGGCCTGGCAATGCCCATTTGTCTATTGACTACAGTAGGATCAGAACCCAGGGCCCATTAGGAAGGGACTCGCAAAAATACTTTCTTCTAAAATCAGAAAAAAAAAAAAGCTTTAGGTCGAAAAAATGTTTTATTTAATAATATTACTATATTCCTCTTTATATTAATGTAGTCATAAAATATAATTTTAAGTTTTTAAATTTTTTTACTGCTTTATGGAAGACTTTCCCCATGGAAGCGAAAGTACCTACCAGGACTCATGAAAGTCATAACGCAGCCCTGGGGCCTTGTTCAGAGAACCAGCTAAACTCTGCAAGGTGGATTATCTGGATTCATGATTCTCTCTGTTCTTAGCTCCCCTTGGGAATGGCTTTGGTAGACATGAACGGCTTGTCTTAGTCATGCCCCAAGGGCAAGGAAAAGAGAATTGTGTCCACACGTGAGCCAGACACTGAGAACGGCACACAGGGAAAGTCTTCATTTCACTTACTGGCAAAGAGTAGGCGAGGATCTAGAAGTCCCTTAGCTCTGCCTTCATAATTGGGGTGAAATCTGAATCCCCAGGGAGCCCTGACATGCTCCCTTAAGGGGAAGGGGAGAGGGGCTCTGGTAAGGACAGGACTGTGTATTTTCTGAGTCCCAGTATGGGCATCTGGCCCCTAGAGTTGCCTCCACCTCAGGCCTGCTTTAGTTCCTGTTTGTTTCCTCTTTGTTCTTCCTCCCTACAACATACACATACCCAGAGACTAATTTAGGGGCTGGAATTTGAGACATCCAGATCTTATTTCTTCCAAACATGTCTCCGTTGGGCTGGCCTTCAAGGAAATATCGAATGATGAATAGCTGTTTGCTGGCTGGAGGAATTTGGAAAGGACAAGCTATTTAAAGCTCTGAGAAGAACAACCAGGTTGGGAATACATCTTGTATAGAATTGGGGGGATGAAAGAGTCATTTTGCAAAATACGAATTATTCAAAACATGTCCAGCATGAACCAGATCTATTTTATTTCTGTATTTCTATTTGAATTAAAGTAGAGAGGAAGATGGACAGGGAAGCCAATTCAGGAGAGTGAAAAAAGAGAGCAGAGAGATAAATGCAGAGTCAGGAAGCCAGGATTCTCTATGCAGCTTTGCCACATACTGATTCATGAAAAATTATCCAGCCTCTTAGAATCTCAATTCTTATATTTGCAAAAACAGGTGATGAGACAATCCTGAAGGTCTTCTCTAGCTTTAAAGTTTTAGCACATAGTAGGTGTTCCATCAGTAATTATGAGGAAGTGAGAAAGTGAGTGTCAGCGACGGGACCGATGTCATAAAGGTGTGAAATCTGGTGATGGAAGTGGTAAGTGCTATCAACAATAGTGGCAATGCTGGGAAGCTGAGCCCATCTGTAGACAGCATTTGTACTGCCATAAAAATAGCATAACAAGATTATATTGAAATATCCCACTATTTAACTTAATAATTTAAATGTTTGCCTAATGAGGTGGACTTGATTGGATTAGGGCATTCACAATTAATTTTGATAGATCATTTTACACATTGGAGGTGCATTCTTCTGAACCAGGAGGTGGAACGGAAGTGCAAAATGTTTACGTTCAAACGAGCATGTGATTTTGCAGAAAACATTAATCCCAGATCATGCACACTAAGTCAATTTCAGAAATGGCTTCTAGATATATTATTAGAAATTGCTCTTCAAATATAAAAAGCTTGTAATAGAGTTCTGTCCATTTTTCCTTTGGCTGATGGAAGTTGTTTTATAAATACGCCTGTGATATGATGTTTTCTTCATCCAAGCCTTTTGGTACTAATTGCAACTTTTTAAACAGTGTAAGTAGTAGCTGTCATGAGCACTTTGAATGCTATTACAAATACCTATTTCAGAACAATTTCACATTTAGGGGCGCATTCTTTCTTCAGATATTTTTAACTATGTTTTTCCCATATTTTATTTTTTTGGAAAAGCACTTGAATTGGAAACTGTGAGTCCTCTCCTCAACTTTTTTTTTGTTGTTAAGGGAATGACTTTAGTATGTAATAGCAAAGTGGTACCACTCCATATCTCTACCCCCTCAAAAATCAAAGAGCCAAGAATGGTCACATCTGCCCTTGGAGTCAAGAATAAGCAAAGGCAAATGGCTTCTGGAAAGGCAGATTGAAATCAGGCCATCCATTCTGTCCCAGAGTTCCAGGAAAACACGTTCCTCAGCATCAGTGCCATCAGATCAGAATTCCATCTGTTTTCTCTCAGAAAGCAATCTGATGTAAGGTGTCCATGGGCAGAAGGCTTCTGGGAGAGTTCTCTGTGTCTGTGTCTTCCTCTGAAAACATGGAGATAAATTGTCCAAACCAGAGGTCTGGGCTGTGAAAACATTTGATGAGAGAGAATGTGGTAGAAGTGGCAGACGCACTGCTTTGGGACCAGCTGACCGAGATCAAACCCCGGCTCTGCTCCTATTAGCTGTTCACCTCAGGAAAGCCACTGCCCTTTTCTGAGACTCGAGTTGGTAAGTGGGGACAATCACACATAATTGAGAGTCTTATTAGAGTTAAAAGCCACATCCCTGGTGCACACTAGCAGCTCAACTAATTTAATTTCCTTCTCCTGGTCTTCTTCTCTGGGAGAAAAGCAGTCCCAAATGCAAGGTACCATGGTCGTTTCAGTTTCCTGGTGTGGTCCCCAGAAGGCTGTGGCACGTTACACCTGGGGCTCTGCTCTTTCAGGTCACGATGAACATGTGAGATTCACTCTGCAGGTTCCGGGGCACCTTTGTTGGTAAAAGCACCCGAATCTGCCTTCTTCCTCTGAGGTCCAAGCTCTCTCACAAGATTTGATTAAACTCATCCTTTGCAAGGTTTCAGCAACCTTCATATTGAAGTCCAAATGCCTATATATAGCTTTTAAGGACCTTAAAAACCTTCCCTCTTCTTGGCCTTCTAGCCTTCTTTCTCTCACTCCTTAATTCGCTCACAAAACCCTCCTCTCTGCAGCTGTCTCCAGCTGAATGCCCTCCACCCCACTTCCTGGGATGCCCTTTCCTCTGTTCTTCAGTTGAAAAAGCTCTTCTATTTCCAGGTCTAGCTAAAATACCACCACTGTCTTATGTCTTCTAGAATATAGCCAGCATAGTTTAATCAGGTCCTCTTTGGACCTGTTCGTAACTTGTCCTTAGTGTAGATATTATTCTGCAGATACTAAGGTGTGATAGGATCCCTCAGGAAACTGTCACAACTTTTCAGCTCTGTGTCCCCAGTATCCTCAGAAAACAGGCTGAATATAAAACCCTTACAATCTTCCCGCCAATCTGTTGAAGTAGCCACTGTTATTGATTCATTATGCACGTGAAAAAAACAGGTTTCAGAGATACTAGGTAACTCGTCCAGAGTCACATAGCTAGTGGGCCATAGAACAAAGTGTTGAACTAGAGGCTTTCTCTTACAAGTTCGTGTTCTTTGCACGACTCTATAAAGCACTCCAGGATTTCCTTTAATTGTGCAAACAACTCTGTGAGGTGGGGGGTGGGGGGAAGGTATCACTATGGCTTCTTCACAGATGGGGAAACTGAGACTTCAACAGGAGCAGCCACTTCCTCAGCCTACATGACTAGATACTGAAGGAGCCTCTGACGCTGAATGTGGGCCACAGAGCTCCAGGCTGCCTGCATTTCCCTCCGAGATTTATCACCTGCTGTTGGGAGCCGACCAGAGCAAGGGAGGTGGGGCCTGAGCTGTTACAACACCTGACAAACTCCTGTGCCTCTCAGGGCCGCTCTGACTCCCTTACCCCGGAGGTGATGAGAAAATGACAAGGGGCATCTCTGCTCCCAAGGGATTCCAGTCACGCAAACTCCACCAATTAAGGCTGGAACGATGTCATCTCCTGAAATAGCATTTTAATGAGTGATGGCTCTGGGATAAATTGTCATCTTGTGATCCCTCGTTAGAGAGCTTAATTAGATCCATCATAAAGCATATTGATCGATGGCACTGAGCAGGTCTGCAGGACACTCACCATCCCCTGGAACATTCCTGCCCAATGCTGGGTGGAGCCAGGGCAGGACTGGGCCTGTGGCCCCGAGAGCTGTGAGGCACAGGGCCTTTCCAAGCACCTGGGCACCACTTCCCTGGTCCTCTCCTTCCTCCTTTCTTCCCTTTCACAAATATTTATTTAGCACCAACTATATACCAAATGGGGCTTTGCAGGTGGCACTAGTGGTAAAGAACTCCAGTGCAGGAGACAGAAGAGACAGGGTTCAATCCCTGGGCCAGGAAGATCCCATGGAGGAGAACAGGGCAACCCACTCCAGTGTTCTTGCCTGGAGAATCCCGTGGACAGAGGAGCCTGGCGGGTTACAGTCCACAGGGTTGCAAAGAGTCAGACACGACTGAAGTGACTTAGCATATATGCATGTATACCTGGCATTGTGCTCACCTCTCCTGCTTTAAGTTATTTTGTCTTCACAGAAAGCTGTCCAGTCTTTCCTTATTTTTCAAATGGTAAACCCAAGGCTTGCAACCTGGAATTGCCACTAGGTTCAGCTCCAGCCAACTGAGTTATCTTTCAGGCAGTTTCTGGAAGAGTGGCTGACATAAGGACAAAAGGAGAATTGAAGGGGAAAATGAACTTTAACTCTTGACACATGCCTGGCTCTCTGCTGTGCATCATACATATATATTTATCTACAGATATATATCTATACCTATATATCTACATCCCTAGTCTCCTTTAGCCTTCCTGTCAATCCCATGTGGTGAGAATTTTAATCATTTTCTACTTGAGGAGACTTTGTTGTTCAGTTGCTCAGTTGTGTCCGACTCTTTGTGATCCCATGGACTGCAGCACCCCAGGCTTCCCTGTCCTTCACCATCTCCTGGAGCTTGCTCAAACTCATGTCCATTGAGTCAGGGATGCCATCCAACCATTTTGTCCTCTGTAGTCCTCTTCCTGCCTTCAATCTTTCCCAGAAATGTTACTCGTTCAGATCATTCCTTCGGTAACTAACAGAGATAGAACTAGAACATGGCTTTCAGACAGGGGAGGGTTCACACCCAAGTCCTGTCATATATTAACACAGACCTTCTGAATACCAGTCTCCTTATCTATCATATTGGGAGTAAAAAACTGAACAATGGAGTTATTGTGAAGATTAAAAGAAATAATGCCTATAAATTATGTAGGTAGTATCTGACTCATGGGAAGTGTTCAGTAATTAATGTTCAATAAATACTCCAACTGTTTCCTCCTGGAAAGAAGCTACCTATTTCCTTATCTGTAAAATAGGTGTAGTAATCCCTTCCCTGAAACGATTCATAGGGAAGCACTTTATACAAGGTAAAGTACTCAAACTGCACTTATCAATCACCCTCTGTATACCTGGGTGTTGGCAAAAAGCTTGAAGTAACCATCTATGGGTTTCCAGAGATAAAAGGAAATGCTCTCAAGCAAATCTTAAATTCTTTTAAAAATTATCATAAGATAATGCATTAGCTGACAATGGTGAGGGGGGCGCGGGGAATGGCAGACTAGATGAAGAAAAAAAGGTAGGAGAGGGTTTAATAAGATCAGAGTATTAAGACTCCAGGGACTTCCCTGGTAGCTCAGACAGTAAAAGAAACTCCTGCAATGAAGGAAACCCAGGTTCAATCCCTGGGTAGGGAAATTTCCTGGAGAAGGTAATGGCAACCTACTTTAGTATTCGTGCCTGGAGAATGCCATGGACAAAGGAGCTTGGCAAGCTACAGTCCATAGAGTCACAAAGAGTTGGACATAACTGAGCAACTAACACACATTGAGACTTCAGAGGGGGCAGGGGGGCCTAGGAAATCTTAGCCATGGAGCGAGAGTGCATTGGTGCAGTGGCCTGGGCTCAGCAGGGTGTGTGTGCCTTTGTCCTGTCACTGTGTCTGCAGTGTGTGTGTGTGTGTGTGTGTGTGTGTGTTGGACCTGTGTTCTGTGCTTAGTTGCTCAGTCGTGTCCAACTCTTCTCAAGCCCATGGACTGTAGCCCACCAAACTTCTTTGTCCATGGGTGCCTGGGGCACATCAGATCATAGTTTTTCAACAGAAAGGACACTGGAGACCTAGTCATGGATTGGGTAAGTGTGTGTGTGTGTGTGTGAGATGTGTGTGTTTAGGTATGTACATTTCTGCCTGTGTACTAAGGCCAGGTTCCATGAGAGGGTGACTTTCTTTCCCTTTGCACGCTTGGAGATTTTTCCTTTTTTATTACAGCAAATGTAGCTTGAAAGCTGGGTACAACATAGCTTTCTCCGAAACACAGATCACATCACAATGTTTCTTTCAGAGAAAAACGCTGCAAAATAACCCTCAGATGGTGAGTCTGCCTCTTTTTTTCTCTTTCTCTGTCTTGCTCTTTCTCTGTGTCTTTCTCTCCATCTGTCTGTGTGTCTCTATCTCTGCTTTGGCGTCCCTATTTATAGCTTAAAATGCTTTCATACTTTCACAGCACATAAAATGTCCCTGTGCTACATAAAATAATACACGTTTGGGTTTGTAATTAGATGAGTGTTTCATCCCAAGTTTCACATACACAGTAATACAGGACGTTGTTTTTTCAGCCCCTACCCGCAAATATTGCCAGGCCTGAGTATACTGCCCAAACTCTTCTCATGGCTTCGTTTTCCCAACTCCTCTTGACAGTTCTCTCACCATACTCCCTATTCTTTTTTTTTTCTTTCTCACTCTTTTTTTTTTTTTTTTTNTGAGCGTCGTTTCGCAGTTGTGTGGGAGTAACTTAGCCAGGCCACCTGAAGCCCTGGTTATCCGGCTTGCACTGTTATAGGGGTGACTGAGCACCCCCGCCCCCCCCAAAAAAACAGGAGGACTAGACAAAGCCACTCCCTCAATATCTGTCCACAGCTCCGTTTAAAGATCTGAAAATCCTGCCTCTGGGTTTGAAGGGCTGTTCCTGGTCACTCAGCTGAAGCAGTCACAGGTCTTCCAGAGACTGGTTGTTGTCCCTGTTTCTAGCTTCCAAACAGCTAGAATTTCACCTGTCCTGGAAGTCTGACCGATTCTGAATCAAGCCTGCCCTCTGCCTTCTTTCTCCATACCGTCAGGATCACTCAAGTCATCCTCCCTTAGAACATGCTTCCTCACCCCCAGTGTGGTCTTACTGGCTGTGTCTTCTTAGACAAGTCATTGTACTTTTGTGATTTTTTTTTTTTAATCTGTAGAAGTAGGAATGATAATGATATGCAGGAAGCCCATCAAAGAAGGCTGCTGATGAAAGCAGCCTGCCACCTGGCGACACGTGCACATATTTTTGTTGGCATTCAAAAGACTGCTCATTGCTATGGTCTAAATGTGTGTGTCCCCCAAATTCACATGTTGAAATCATTGCTATGGTCCGAATGTCTGTGTCCCCCAAATTCACATGTTCAAATCCTAACCCACAAAGAGATGGTATTAAGAGGTGGGACCTTTGGGAGCTGAGGCCATGAGGACAGAGCCTCATGAATGGNTGTGTGTCCCCCAAATTCACATGTTGAAATCATTGCTATGGTCCGAATGTCTGTGTCCCCCAAATTCACATGTTCAAATCCTAACCCACAAAGAGATGGTATTAAGAGGTGGGACCTTTGGGAGCTGAGGCCATGAGGACAGAGCCTCATGAATGGGATTAGTACCCTTATACAAGAGGCCTGAGAAAGCTCCCTCGCATCCTTCCCGATGGGAGGTTACAGTGAGAAGACAACCATCAATAAGAAGTTGGCTCCTGAATCTGCCAACACTAGGCTCTTGGACTTCCTACCCTCCAGAAATGTGAGAACTAAATATTCATTGTTTATAAGCTACCTCAATTTATGGCATTTTGTTAAAGCAGCCTGAATAGACTAAGATACTCACTGAGCCAAGATAATACAAACCTGTAGGGAGAAGAGGCCTGTGATCTTTTGAA
>SJYV01005995.1:136013-168460 GCA_006410875.1 Neotragus pygmaeus | reverse complement strand
TTTCTCCTTTGCTTTTTGCTTCTCTTCTTTTCACAGCTATTTGTAAGGCCTCCTCCGACAGCCATTTTGCTTTTTTACATTTCTTTTCCGTTGGTATGGTCTTGATCCCTGTTTCTTATACAGTGTCATGAACCTCCATCCATAGTTCATCAGGCACTCTGTCTATCAGATCTAGACCCTTAAATCCATTTCCCACTTTCGCTGTATTATCATAAAGGATTTTATTTAGGTCATACCTGAATGGTCTAGTGGTTTTCCCTACTTTCCTCAATTTAAGTCTGAATTTAGCAATAAGGAGTTCATGATCTTAGGATTCCATGTTATAATGCTCCAACTATCTGTTTGAAACTTCGTATTATAATGATCTACCGCTCTGTGAAAAAGCTGCTTATACAAACCACCACCTGTGGCATGCTGCTATACCTTCTAGATATAACGCTGTCATTCAATCTGAATTATCTAGTGTAGTGTGTATTAATAACCCACTGATGACAGATCTAATCTATTCCTCATACTAAGCAGTTAGCTTTCACAGCCCAATCATATGGCCAGATAGTACACCCTGTGCCCAAAATAATATGAAACATATAAATATAATAATAATATAGCACCCTGTGTTCATGGAGAGCATTACATACCTGGTTTTACTAAGGGGAGAAAAATTTTAAAATCTAATACTCTTTCGATGTCTACTTTAGACTTGTTTATTCAAAACCAACTTTAATCCTTACTTTTAGGACAGATTTAAATTATAAACATAATTAAAAAAATTATAAGCCAATTTACATATATGCATCCCTACATATATTCTTATGTTAATACATATATATGTGTGGGTTAGTTGCTAAGTCATGTCCAACTCTTTCTGAACCCACGGACTGTAGCCTGCCAGGTTCCTCCGTCCATGGGATTCTCCAAGTAAGTATACTGGGATGGGTTGCCATTCCTTTCTCCAGGTGTTTTCCCAACCCAGGGATTGAACCTGGGTCTCTTGTATTGCAGGCAGATTCATTACCATCTGGGCCACCAGGAAAGCCCATATTTACACATATACATATCCATATTATTAAGTTATTATCCTAATATTAACACATGTATATTTATGTCTGTATATATACATATTTTATTTCAAATATTCACATATATATTTGTGTAAAGGCAATGCCAAAGAATGCGCAAATACTNACACATATACATATCCATATTATTAAGTTATTATCCTAATATTAACACATGTATATTTATGTCTGTATATATACATATTTTATTTCAAATATTCACATATATATTTGTGTAAAGGCAATGCCAAAGAATGCGCAAATACTGCACATTTGCACTCATCTCACATACTAGTAAAGTAATGCTCAAAATTCTCCAAGCCAGGCTTCAGCAATACGTGAAATGTGAAATTCCAGATGTTCAAGCTGGTTTTAGAAAAGGCAGAGGAACCAGAGATCAAATTGTCAACATCCGCTGGATCATGGAAAAAGAAAGAGAGTTCCAGAAAAACATCTATATCAGCTTTATTAACAATGCCAAAGCCTTTGACTGTGTGGATCACAATAAACTGGAAAATTCTGAAAGAGATGGGAATACCAGACCACCTGACCTGCCTCTTGAGAAATCTAAATGCAGGTCAGGAAGCAACAGTTAGAACTGAACTTGGAACAACAGACTGGTTCCAAATGGGAAAAGGTGTACGTCAAGGCTGTAATTGTCACCCTGCTTCTTTAACTTCTATGAAGAGTACACGATGAGAAACACTGGGCTGGAAGAAGCACAAGCTGGAATCAAGATTGCCAGAACTATCAGTAACCTCAGATATACAGATGACACCACCTTTATGGCAGAAAGTGAAGAGGAACTAAAAAGTCTCTTAAAAGCGAAAGAGGAGAGTGAACAAGTTGGCTTAAAGCTCAACATTCAGAAAACAAAGATCATAGCATCTGGTCCCATCACTTCATGGCAAGTAGATGGAAAAACAATGGAANGTGAGGGAAAACGGGGAAGGTAGGTTATCTAGTCCTCTAGTGTGTCCCCACCAGCCCAATGCTGTTTTTCTCTCTTACAGAAAATTCTTCTTTTCCTTTGCCTCGTAGCACATGTCACCATTTACAATAATGTGTTTAAATTCTGTGTGTATTTGCTCAGTGTCTGACTCTGCAGACAGCAAGCTCTATGAAAATCAGGAAGATATTCATTCTTTAAACCACTGTACCCCAGTGTCTAGCGCTGGGACTGGCACATGGGATACATTTAATAAATATTTATTGAATGAATGAATGACTATAACCATTTGTTTATTCCAGAGACAATTAAATATCACCTGGGCCCTTTCCAGTTCTTCCCAAACATTCCATTCCTTTAGTGTTATCCACAGAGAGCTCATCTCCTAAGCCTTTCTTCCTCTCTGGGTGCTCTCTGTCATCCTCTTCCTAACAACCAGCCTCCCACACAACTTCTTTCGTTTTAAACAGACATCTACACAAAATAAGCAGAGGAGGGTTGATGGCTATGTTTGACTTGTTTGGGGTTTTGCCTTTTGATTTTATAAACTGCCTAAGTAGATCCGACTATCATTCCCACCCTCCAGAAGGGGAACCATGTAGCTGAAGAGGTGAATTGACTTGTCATATGTCACAGCTAGAGAGTGGCAGGCACTCAGCTAAGTCCCTGCTCCCTGGCTCTAAGTCACATAACCTTTCCCTGTTCCAGCCGCTCTGTCCACTGACCCATGAGCAGTGCAGGCCTCTCTTCATGCCCTGGGGCTGATGGTTCATGACAAGCCATGTGAGGATGTTTCTCCAGAAAATAACTATGGAGAAAGATGATATGACTCTCAGGAACACTTCGTGCCTACCTTTGGCCTCTACTTCCCTTCCATTGGCCATCAGGGCAATTGGAGGATATGTCAACAAAAACGCTTCATGGGCCCCAGCAAGGTCTCTGGAGCCAAACCTGCGTGGTTCATATGCTGGCCTTGCCACCTTCAAGCTATCTGTCTTTGAGCAATTTATTTAAGGTCTCTGTGCCACAAAGTGCCTCAGTTGTAAAATGGGGATAATGAAAGTGACCCCTCATAGGGTTTCTGTTTAGTTTAAATGAATACATGTAACTTGCTTAGAAGAGTGTACTCAGTTAATGTTTTCTCTTTATTTCCTTCCTCTCTGTCCCTTTCCTCTCCCCTCTTGCTTGCTTTCTACTTTTGCTATTCCTTTTTTTTAAATGTTCCTTTCTTTTTCTTTTTTCTTTCTTGCTCCTTAACTTTTATTTATCCCTAAATTCCTGTCTCTTCTGTGAATCTAACTTACTTCACTACATGCCTGAATAAGTATTTGTTAAGCCAATAAATAATGAATTTTAAAAACAGAGAAGGAGAAAGTTGGTACAGGGAGAAGGTTTCGAAAAAGTGAAGGTAGAATAATAGAAGACAACTTTTTTTTTTTTTTTAATGTTTGTTTTTGTCTTAATGTAAGAACCATATCGTGAGAACCAAGAACCCTTACATGGACCCTTTCACTCACATGCTGTGTTACCTTGAGTAAGTCAAGAAGCCTCTCTGGGCCTGCATGACAGCATCTAGAAGACTGCAGAACTCAACTGCATCGACACTTCATTACCTAATCTTTTCTGCAGTCCCATCAGTAGTAGGGTGATATTGACTCTCCTTGGCATTTGCATAAGGTGAGGTTGGGGTGGGGAGAAACCAAACACTTCCTGGTGGAACCTGTTCTGCCTATGACACCCATCAGAAATTTCACAGTTGAGAGGTGCTTTGATCTCAGAATTGTGCTCAGTTGTTCTATCTCTAGCTCTACCTCTTAATAACAATGGGACTTTGAACAAGATGGTCAGCATCTCTAGGTCTCCCTTTCTCATCTGCACAATGGAGTCAGATGTTATTTGATGAAATAACAAATGTAAAATGCTTAACACAGTGACTGACAGAGTTAAGGGCTCATTAAATTGCTATTGGGGTACGTTGTTAAAGTGTGTATGGTATCAAAACCCTTGACAGAACCCTTAAGGCCAAGTGATAATGAGTTTCCCATTAGCTGGTATTGTGACCTTTTTTCCCACTGAGCATTCATTGAAAATCTACTCTGTGTTAGAACTTGAACCAGGTTCATGGTAGAAAAATGAGTGGACCATGAGCTCTGACTCCAAGTTCAAAAGAGTACATGCACTTTTTCAGATCCTAATATGTTTCTGGTATTTTACTATATTATCCCCCTTAATATGGGCTTCCCTGGTGGCTCAGAGGGTAAAGCATCTGCACACAATGCGGGAGACCCATGTTCGATGCCTGGGTCGAGAAGATCCCCTGGAGAAGGAAATGGCAACCCACTCCGGTATTCTTGCCTGAAGAACTCCATGGACAGAGGAGCCCGGCAGCTACAGTCCATAGAATCGCAAAGAGTCTGCAAGGCACGACTGAGACTGAGTGACCACACACACACACACACACACACACACACACACGAGTGAAATAGAGGAAGCTGCAAGGATGGAGCCTGAAGGGAGTAAGGAGTGAAGAGGAGTTCATCACTAGACCACACCAGCTTTCACCCTGCTTTAAACCACAATCAGCCAATATTCATGGAGTTCCCAACGTGGGAACAGTACTGAGACTTTTACCAGCTTTCCAGGGTAGGAAAAAATATGTGTGCCTCCTAGAATTGTTTCTCCTGTCTTCCTAGCCCTTCTTTTATTTCTTTCCGGAAAGGCTTGGACATAAATAATCTACACTTGAGCATGAATGAATATCAGTGTCCTCTTCCCTCTCCCAAGGGAAATTTTGATTTTGCAGCTTGTTCTCTCATACCTTTGCACCAAAATACAAAGGCCTCACATCAACCCAACACATGTGTGCCTCCATGGCCTGCCTGCCTCCCTTATTCCCACTCCAGACAGCTTAACTGCAATTGTTCTTGTCTAATTTCAGCCAAAGGTCCTGGACTAGTTGTGCATGTCCTCATGCTTCCTATGTCCATGAATCTCCTGACGCTGTTCCCTCTGGAAGAATACACTTCCTTATACCTAAACACTGCCTCTACATTAGGGCCTCATCAGAGATCATCTCCTCCAGGAAGACCTCCTTGATCTCACAGCTGGAAGTAATTTTTCACTCAGAGAAACTGCTAAGGCAGCACTTCACAAACTTTACTTTGAATGTGATATTTTTCATGTGAGTCAGCCCAGAGATCCAGTGAAAATGGAGACTCAGATCCAGTGGGTCTGACAGGAAGGCTGAGACTTTGCATTTTGAACATGCTCACCCATGATGCTAATAATTATGGTCTGTGAATTGCACTTTGAGTAACAAGTGATCCCCAGTCCTCTTGGCATATGGGAATCACATGACCAGCTTATTAAAACTCCAGATCTTGGGGCCAGAGGTTGATCCAGGTTTTGTGGGGCTTGAGGTCATTCCATGTAGAGGACACTTTTTTAAAAATATAAAATGAATAATAAGAAATTGCTGGAGCTCTCAGGACTGTGGAAGGGACTGTGCCTAGAAGGTAAAGATCCCAAAGTTTAGGCTTCAGTAGCAATGGCAACTCACTCTAGTACTCTTGCCTGGAAAATCCCATGGACAGAGGAGCCTGGTAGGCTGCAGTCCATGGGGTCACTAAGAGTCAGACACAACTGAACGATTTCACTTTCACTTTTCACTTTCATGCACTGGAGAAGGAAATGGCAACCCACTCCAGTGTTGTTGCCTGGAGAATCCCAGGGATGGGGGAGCCTGGTGGGCTGCCATCTATGGGGTCACACAGAGTTGGACACAACTGAAGCAACTTAGCAGCAGCAGCAGCAGCTTCAAGATAAATCCATCTTTTCCTGGGCCTCACCTATGATCAGAATCTCAGACGGGTGGAAATGTGTATGGATTTTGTTTTGTTTCAGAATTTCTCCAGATGAGTCTTAATGGTCAATCCCTGGGCTCAACCCCACCTTTGGGAACTGATCTCCAGAATCTCTTNCTTCAAGATAAATCCATCTTTTCCTGGGCCTCACCTATGATCAGAATCTCAGACGGGTGGAAATGTGTATGGATTTTGTTTTGTTTCAGAATTTCTCCAGATGAGTCTTAATGGTCAATCCCTGGGCTCAACCCCACCTTTGGGAACTGATCTCCAGAATCTCTTGTTTCCTTCCTGCCTGTCTGCTTAACTCCTCAATCCTGTTCATCACCAAAGGCCACTATGTCCAGCATTGGTCTAGACCCTGCAGACACAAGGATCAGAGAAGGATACTCTTACCTTGAGGAGCTCATGATCTACTGGAAAGCTGGCCACAAAATGAATTTCACATAAACTGTCTGTCCAAGTTCTGTAGGGAAGAGAAGAGGGAACAAACTTCAGCCAGGACAAAAGGACAAGGTCTAGCAGAGGGGCTGACATTAGCTAGGTCTTGCCACATTACTGGGGCTTTTCTAAGTAGCAGGAAACCCTGAAAGAATACAATCTCTTTAGAAACTAACCAATCACATTTATGTGTGGCAGAAGAGGGGGGCACATAATGGGGACAAGGTTTGGGGCTGTGAGAGGTGGGTCTGGAGAGCAACCAGGCCCCCGGGAGACTGGGCTCAATGGGAGTGGAAGAGTGGGCAGGGGAAAGTTTTTGAGCAGTGAAGTACGTACCTTGATCAGGTCTGTGTTTTGCAACATGCATGCATTGCTTTCAACTTCCAACTATAATTTACTTTGTCCTATGACTTATCCAACTATTAGATCCAGAAATCTTTCTTTTTGATCTTTGATTCTTTAACTACTATTTCTTTTACGATAGTCACTGTATGTCAGGTAGTGTGCTAAGCATTTTAATCTCGGTCGATCCTCCTACCAACTCGGGAAGGCATAGAAAATGATGTCGATTTTACAGAGAAATAAACTGAGGATCAGAAACTTTAAGAGACTTGTGCAAGGTAACAGAAATTTTTAAAAAGCCTAGTGACCCAGGGACTACCACAGTGCCAGATACTCAGCAGGATTAAAAGTATTTGATGAATTAATACATGAATGCTGAGATAAAAGACCCCTGATTATTAAAAGCCAATTTTGGAATGAATGTTTCAAGTAATTTGAGGGATATGGGACCTTCCTGTTTCCCTGCAAGTCCCAGGTCCCTTCCTCCTGGGTGTTCAAGCACGTTTCCAGTAGCTAGGCTCCTTCTTCCCATCCTCTGCTTCAATTAGAGAAAAGGCACAGTGGTGGGACAGACCATGGAACCTGGAAGATAGCTGATTTGGTGATTCTATTTTATTTGGGTTGGGGGGAGGTGGATTTTATTAGGTTTCAAATCCATTCCATTCCATTAGATCCAATTCATCTGTTTCAATTAAGACAAACGAGCTAAATTTTTAAAATATTTAGTGAGTGCCTAATATTGCCACTGGGTGGCAAGAGATAGAGTGAGTAAGAACCCCGGAATGCTACAGGCGTCTCAAAACAGGATCTGAACCTGATAGAGACCCTTGATTTTAGTTCTTATCCTGGGATCCATTCTAATTTACAGCAAAATGTAGCCTCTCCTTGGTTTTAACTTCGAGCCATTTCCTCCAGCAGGTTCAGCCTCATTTCCTCATTCTTATTGTCAAAAGATCATGGTGGTTGTGACATTTAATACAGTATATCACAATGCTTTCTGTATTTGAGGGGATCCTTATAACTGTACAAGGAGAAACGCAGAGTAAGAGTGTGAAGATCCCTCTCTGACAACAGAAGCTCAGAAGCTCACAACCTTGCTTGTACCACACAGCTTGGGCTTCCCTGATAGCTCAGTTGGTAAAGAATCCACTCACAATGCAGGATACCCTGGTTTGACTCCTGGGCTGGGAAAATCCGCTGGAGAAGGGACACCCTACCCCACTCCAGTACTCTTGGGTTCCCCCCGTGGCTCAGCTGGTAAAGAATCTGCTTGTAATGTAGGAGCCCTGGGCTGGGAAAATCCACTGGAGGAGGGACACCCTACCCCGCTCCAGTACTCTTGGGTTCCCCCTGTGGCTCAACTGGTAAAGAGTCTGTGTGTAATGCAGGAGACCCGGGTTCAATCCCTGGGTTGGGATGATCCCCTGGAGAAGGGAAAGCCTACCCACTCCAGTATTCTGGCTTGGAGAATTCCATGGACTGTATAGTCCATGGGGTCACAAAGAGTCAGACACAGCTTTCACTTTCACCACACAGCTAGAAATTTGGGGCACAGGGTCCAGAACCCAACACCTAATACTCAGCGAGGTACAATTTCAAAGTGACACTATCAACGAGTCACCTGGCAGGTCATCGACATCCCTTTGAAGATATATTCAGTGGCATTTTGTTCTCTCCTTTGCTCATACTGGCTAGTTTTCGGTTCCCAAATAGACTGCAGACAACATATAGGAAGGACACAACTTTTATTCTTTCATTTCTCACGCCTTAATGAACATTATATGCCAAACACTGGAAGAGTTACTATTATGGGAGAGACAAAGGATATAATTATGAATAAAACAGGCACATTTCTGCCCTCTGTGGATGTATGGCCTAATGGAATAATAATATTTTATGACTTTTTGAATTTTTATTACGCCCTAAGTTTTGTGAGTTTATTGAGATACTGAGAGTAATGAAGAACTTGTCTGAGTTGGGAGAAGTGGGATTGCCATGGATTCCCCAAAGAGGCTGACCAGGGCTGAACTGACATGGTATGATATAACAGATAAGAACATGGCTCTAGAAGGCAGACAGATTCCATCTCAGTTCAGCCAAATATTGAAACTTGTGTGATCTTAGGAAGATGATTTACCTTTGTTCCTCAGTGTCTATATCTACAACCAGCTCCCAGTTTGTAAAGCTCCATATGTAAAATCCTTGAAGAAATACCTGATCCAGCATAAGAACTCAATACTCGGTAGCTGAAGGGCCGGAAAGCCTGGAGTGCCGCAGTTCATGGGATCGCAAAGAATCAGGCACAACTTAGTGACTGAACGACAACGGCAACACTGGTAATGTGAATGGGGCAGACACAGCCTGAATGTGCATGCATAAGTGCATGATGTTTAGGTAGCATCTCCTGCTCCCCCCACGTTCCTAAGAGTAAATCCTTTAAGTTCCCACACCCCAGCTTTGCACACAGCCCGTAACAGAAACCACTCACGACAGGCTGCATCTCTGTGACCACTGGATGCCAAGTGCCTCTCGCTGGAGACAATGACAAGCCCAGCTCAGCACATGAACACCTCTAACAGGCTTCTGAACCCTGCCAAGCCCTCGTGCCCACTTGAGTACCAGGGGGAGGGGGTGACTGTGGCATAAACACACGTTTGCTTTCATTTGGCTTAGCTGACTGTGTGTTTTGTTAAACAAATTTAGGCTTGGAAAAGATTATTTTTGGTACACTGCTGCATAATTAGATGAATTTTCATGAGTTTATTCTTGAAATAAACTTTGAAATTGTCCATGTTTTACTGTTTTTTAATCATCTGCAGATACTGTTTTTTGAGACTTAGCATGAAAAAAAAACCTTGTTACATATCAGTTTAATTTAGATTCAAATAAAATAATTTTTTGAATTTGCAGCAACAACAAGTCTGCGAAAGTGGTTGTAACTGGTGCTGAGTTGTTTGAGGATCAAGATAATTACAGTATAAAGGATAAGAGAGAATATAATATCCTGGCATCCAGTGCCTATTCAGCTAATCCCCAGCCCTTGACAGATGTTCAAACACAGTATTTTTAAAAGCTGACTTTTAAAAAAACAGGGCGAGTCACTTATTAGATATAAACAACATGATAAGAAATTCAAAGTCTGACATCCATGAGGAAGCGTCCGTGCTGAGAAGCAGGAGAGACAAGGTAGGAAGTCAAATGTGTCACGCTCATTGCTCTAATGGGGGCCCCAGGCAGGACTGCAACTGCAGAAACGCCAAGCCCTACCTTAGCCAGGAGCACAGGTTCCATCTGTACCAGCCCCAGAGGAGCAGAACCCCCAAAGCGGTTTCCATGACGCTGTCAACCCACGCAGCAGTGGCCGCACCTCTCTGGCGGCTGTTTGAGGACTAGGATGCTGGCAGCCAGCACCAGGACAGTTTGGCCGGTTTTGAACAATAACAGCATAGTACTAGGTGGCCCCAAGAGATGGCCAGGCAGATGGAGGAGTAAGGAGCAGTCTGTTTGTTGGCTCAAGGATTGCTCTTGTCCTTGGCCCCTGCCACTCCTGCACTCACTCATCCGAAAAAATTCTTCTGAGCCTGAGATCAGTTGGGTATCAAGGCTGTCTACTAACCTGTAGGATTCAGAGATGAATGAGACCTTCTCTCTGCCTGCCTCCAAAATCTCATAAGCATAGCAAAGAAGAGCAGTCAAATTCATTGATAACAACAGTAAATATTATGATTATTGAGCTTTGCCTATATGCTAAGCTTCATTCTAAATGTTCTTACTAATTCCCACAGTAAATTTACAGAGTGGATACTACATAATAATACATAATAATGTCCATTTTACAGATGAGGAAACTATGGCACAGCATGAGTAAGTGTGGGATGAAATGATTTCTGACAGGGTGGTGATGGCAGAGGCGGGATCAGGAAGGCCTCGTGGAGATGGGGTTTGAGTGGGGTCTGTAAGGACAGATGAGATTTACAAATGTGAAGATGCTGGAGAAGGGCATTCAAGGCTGAAGTGCCATGCAGAGAGAACAGACACATATTATTTGGTGAACTAAGACATCAAGCTTCCCCCAAAGATGACATGGAGCTATCTTTTTTATCTTTTTTTTGCCTCTCTATTTAAATCGAATTCTGTACAAAAAGCCCTGAGCACACTGGGAAACACAAGTCAGATCCTGAATGCTGGTGCTTTCTCTCCTTTGTGCCAGTACTTTTATCTGGGGCCCTTGAAGGTTGCTTCTGCACAGCCATGCCTCCAAGGTGGCAGAGCGCTTTGGAGAGAAGGCAGCCTCTGCAGGATGCTCCTCTCCAGACCAGGGCCTGCCTCGGTGGGTCTGAGCTAGAAGTACCAGCCTTCAGTAGCAGGAGGTGCTGGTGAGCCAGAGGCAGCTTGGCCAGGGCTGTAGATTTTGCAGAGTGCAAGTGCATGAAAAGGTAGAACCCCTGCTCAACCTGACTCTGTTTTCACCCGATGCGATGCTTCCGTTATGCTTTTCATTCCACTCCCTCTCATCTTTCTCCAGCATTGTTAGGAATTGCCTTATCAGCATTTCACTTTAAAAGAATTGCAGAAAAGGATCTTCTTTTAAAGGAAATTCTGTCCTTCCTTCAACCCCTCACCGTCGCCTAGACAGCACATCTTTCCATGAGGATCTGCATCCAGGACAAGGTGCGGGGTTGGGGGGTTGGTGGGGGGGAAGCTTCCAAGAGACTATGAAAAGAGTCTGATATGCCCCCCTGCCATGGGGTGGCTGGAGTCTGACATGCTTTAGAACTAGACCTGATTATCTGTTTTGTCCACAGAATGAAGGAGAAGGTGGCAGGATGCTGTGTGTGACCAACATGTCCAGAGCGGAGTTTGCCAGAGCAAGAGTTACTTGAGTGTTTTCTGGGTACCAGATGCTGTGAGAGACAGCCTGTGTGGGGTTGCCTTATGTCTTGCCCAAGAAGGCCATCTGGAGGGGCTGTGGGAACACAGGGCTGGGGAAGAGGATTAATTCCTCCATTGCAAGCTTACCCTGGGCACCATCTCAAGGGAGCAGAGGTCTCAAGGGAGCACTGTGGCCTCAGTGGTGCACTCTCTTGGCAAGCTCCAGCATTATTCAATGCCTCCAACCAAGTTCAAGGCACTTCTCAGTCATGGCTTGAGTGGTGGGAAGAGCTGAGCCTGGGCATAGGGGTGTGGGGATGGGGGGCATACACCAGGCTGCACTCTTCCTCCATCATCTCCTCCTAAGGTGTCCTCTGCTCAAGATGCCCTTCACTTTCTGCAAGGTTCCTATAACCACCATAGAATTCAAGGATCCAGTGCTCTAGTCACTGCCTCTAACCTTTCCTGCATTTTTTTTTTCCCCTGATCGGGCATCTCAGATTCTCTGAGCTCAGGCTCAGTTTTCAAAAGCTCCCTGTCTTTTGTCCCAAAATAATATTAGCCAGCCTTCGTGGAGTGATTTCTAGGTACTAGCTACAGCTCAAGCGTTACATATATTATCTACTTTCATTCTCACCAAAATCTTAAGGTGTGAAACTCGAGATGCATATGTGTTCAGAGAATAATGAGTGCTTATTTTTCTCAACAGCTTCCTAGGTGGCTCAGTGGTTAAAAAGAAAAAAAAGTCTACCTAACTATGCAGAAGCCGCAGGAGATGCAGATTTGGTCCCTGGGTCAGGAAAATGGCCTGAAGAAGCAAATGGCAACACACTCCAGTATTCTTGCCTGGAAAATCTCATGAACAGAAGAGTCTGACAGGCTAAAGTCCATGGTGTCGCAGTCAAACATGACTGAGTGACTGAACATACACGCACATTCTCCTCAACACTCAACAGAGATTTCACCTAGAAGGAACATCAAAAGAGTGACAGACTGAAAAAATAAACCAAAGGCGGAAGGGAAGAAAGAAAGCAGGTCACCAAGAATATTGTCCCAGAACCCGTCAGACACTTACTGGTTGGGGATGACCTTGAGTACAAGTTTTTATCTCTCTGAGTTTTTGTTCTTCCCTTTGTAGAAAGGAGTTACTGGCAATAAAAGAGTAAAGATAAGTATAGGATGTGAAAGTACTTTAATTTGCTTATAGTATGTGCTCATTCATTGTTTTGTTGAATAAATCTAATTTTTTTTAACTTACTATGAGGACTAATTCCACTTTTCTGTGTGTCCTGTCTGTGGGGCAGGCATCAGAATCCTTAGGAGCAATAAGACAATTCTGATGTCCCATAATACACAATTAGAACCACAGCTTCACACAATTTTTGAAAAAAAAAATGGCTGTCCAGTCTAAGTTTTTTCACCTCTAATAATGGAGAATTCACTACCTGTTGAGTTAGTTTATCCATAATCATACAATCATGATTGACTAGTTGCTTTTTGCATCAGGCTGAAATTTACCATCTACCTTGCTGGAAGAGAAAACAGAGCTTTCCTGGGTTGGGTTTCAACTTTTTCTTAAGTGGAATGGCAAAGCATAGATTCACACGATGCCAGAGTTTAAAGAGATTTAGAAACTTCCTATTCTGGAGTCCTACTTCACAAATTTAGTTCAGTTCAATCTGGTCTGACTCTTTGCAACCCCATGGACTGCAGCACGCCAGGCTTCCCTGTCCATCACCACTCCTGGAGCCTGCTCAAATTCATGTCCATCAAGTCAGTGATGCCATCCAACCATCTTATCCTTTGTTGTCCCCTTCTCCTCCTGCCTTCAATCTTTCCCAGCATCAGGGTCTTTTCTAATGAGTCAGTTTTTCACATCAGGTGGCCAAAGTATAGGAGCTTCAGCTTCAGCATCAGTCTTTCCAGTGAATATTCAGGACTGACTTCCTTTACGATTGACTGGTTTGATCTCCTTGCAGTCCAAGGGACTCTCAAGAGTCTTCTCCAACACCACAGTTAAAAATCATTAATTCATTGGCACTCAGTTTCTCTTTATGATACAACTGTCACATCCATATATGACTACTGGAAAAACCATAGCCTTGACCATATGGACCTTTGTCTGCAAAGTAATGTCTCTGCTCTTTAATATGACGTCTAGGTTTGTCATAGCTTTTCTTCTAAGGAGAAAGAATCTTTTAATTACATGGCTGCAGTTACTGCAATCATCTGCAGTGATTTCTTCACAGATTAAGAAAATCTATATGCAAGATTCAACCTTCCAGTTGGTTGGGAAGAGAAGAATTTTATCATTCAAACTGTTTGTTCAGACTTGTGGGTTGAATGATTTCTCTCTGGAGTTCATTAAGAGGGAAGTCACATCTTTTCAAGGCCTATTTCAGACCTTCTCCTGGAACTGGTTCTACCATGCTTGTGGCAGATTGTTCAGTAATGTTCTGCGGTTCAGTAATGCTCACACCACCCTGAATCTATACCCTTGGAAAGTTTCCCATATACTTACTCTGAGTTTGGCCATGTGATTTCGCTTCTGCCATTATGACACAAAGTAGAGACATGAAAGTTACTTATATGTTGAGACTCACCCCCTCTTGCTTCTTTTGCAACTCCATGACTGCCACCATGTAATAAAATCTGGGCTAGCCTGATGGGTAATGAGAGCCATGTAGTTCATTGCCTTCATCACACCAACCAATGGCCAGCTAACTACCAGAAGCAAAGTCACCTAGCTGACTTGCAACTGACTGAAGGTGTGGAAGTGAAGCATTTGCAACTAGCAGAAGAACTGCCCAGCTGAGCCCAGGCCAAATTGGCCATCTTCAGTCATTAGTTAAGCAGATGATTGTTGCTTTAGGTCACTAAAGTTTGGGGTGGTTTATTATACTATTTCCTCCAAATAAAATTTCATGGGCCTGGCTTCCCTAGTAGCTCAGCTGGTAAAGAATCCACCTCCAATGCAGGAGACCCTGGTTTGATTCCTGTTTTGGGAAGATCCACTGGAGAAGGCATAGGCTACCCGCTCCAGGATTCTTGCACTTCCCGGGTGACTCAGCTGGTAAAGAATCCATCTGTAATGCAGGAGATCTGGGTTTGATCCCTGGGTTGGAGATATCCCCTAAAGAAGGAAACAACTATCCACTCCAGTATTCTGGCCTAGAGAATTCCATGGACTGTATAGTCCATGAGGTCGCAAAGAGTCGAACACAACTGAGTAACTTTCACTTTTCAACCTGTCCATCAGTTCAGAGCAGCCTTGGAAGTAGACAAATCACCAGTTACAAAGTTTAAAGATCACAAGAGGAAGTGTTTTTGCTTGCACTTTTACCCTTTAATTCACTAACTTTCACAGGCCCACATATATATATATATATATACACACATACAGGGCCTGACATCTTGCTTATGGTCACAGAGCCAGTCAGTCATCAAAAAACCCAGGTTTTAAACCCATGTTGGCCTGTCTCCAAATTTTAAGCTCAGATCTTTTAACAGAAACCTGCAGGCCTTTTGTCATCACCTTCTTTAGGGTCTATTTCTAGGCAAGTCTCGTGGCTTTCTTGTGAAGCCTGCTTTGCTACCACCACACAGGAGTGGGAGCCACCATGATGGGGCTTTCATGAAAGGAAGGGGGGAGGAAGAAAACCACGCCAGACCATGCACTAATAATTCTAACCACTAACATTGATCAAGAATTACTGACCCCTAATTATGTGCTAGAATTTCTTCTAATCCCTTACATGAATTATTTCCTTGAACCCTTACTGCAGCTATCTCTGAGTATTACTACTAGATCCATTTTGCAAACATAACTAATTTGGCCAAGCAGGTGAAGAGTAAGGATTAAAACTCTAGCCAACTAGTATTGAAGCCAATGATCACCACATGCTGTGCTGCCTCCTGATAGGGTTCAGGGGCTAAGTTGTTAAGACAGATTTCCAAAAATCAGGTAGCCAGAAAGCCCGCAAAATTATTTGCAGCTACTAGGACCCAGGCTTTCTGCTCTATGCCTGAATTGTTAAGTAAGAACAACTGAGGATTTGCTGCTTTTCTCTTCTTATTATTTTTAAAATCTTCTCTGTATTTTTCCAAAGCCTGGAGGAGTGAACATGATCCCCAGCTTTAGGTCCCAGAGCCCCATAAAAGAATAAAAGCATAATCAGTGGTCATTACTGTGCTAGGTCACCTCTGTATGGTGTAGTTCACGTATTTCTTACCATCAGCCTGAAACATCACTGTGATTATCCCCATTTTACAGATGCCAATTAATAGCAAGTCCCAATCAACAGAATTCTGGAGAAAACATATTTTACTGTAATTGGTTACTTTCCCAGTGCCGCGAAATAATTTGTTCTCTTTAGCTCCGTAAACATGTCACCTCCAATTTTATTTGCTTCATTTGCTTAGCAAACTCTTTTTCCACAAAGGTTAAATCTTGTTAAGAGAAAACTCCAGGGATATCCCAAATTATTTCATTGGAAGAAATTCTCGTAATGAATATGTGATTGTGATTCTCATTCCAAAGCCATGAGATCTGGAGATGTAAACAAGTTAAGTGTTCTGGATGCAGAGGCTCACCTCCAGTTGGGTGACTGGGTCCTTTGACGTTTGTAATTTATTGTGTAGATTCTCTAACTCCTAACACAGAGTGTCTTCCTCATTTTCTTGTTGCCCTTCAAGTTCTGTTGGTTTTGTTCAGATGTTTTTAATGAGTTTGTCCTGCAGCAGCCAGGGAATGGCTAACAAGTCTTCTGGGCCCTTAAAAACCCATTAGAATGTTATTTCTTACAAAGTGAAAAACTAACCTCATGCCAGATGCAAATAGGGCTCAAGCCATCAGAAATAAAGTTTGATTCTGAAGGAAAATTCCACTGAGACATGAAAGTTCTTCAGCTTGGAAAAATAGTCTTTGATGTTTAGTCCAGCTCGGCAGTCTAATATGATTATTAAGAGTATGAGCATTGGAGAAGTTGGCTAGGTTTCACATCCACTCTGTTTCTTACTAGCTCAGTGATCTAGGGCTTCACCTAACTGTGTTTCAGTTATCTTACCCTAAAAACCTGGGAACCTATCTTGTAGAACTGTTGGAAGATTAAATAAAATACTACAAGTGTATCAGTTAGGATTATGTTCAGTATCAATAAAACAACAGAAAGGACTTAAATTAGTAGAGGCTTATTTCTCTCTCCTTTAAAAGAAATTTTTATATCAACAATATCCTGTTGGCCCAGGAGCTACATTGTCATCAGGGGTCTTCTTCCTGGACTTTTCTGCTCCACTTTTTAGCACTGTCTTCCATTCTCAGGATCACTTCATGAACCTCATAGTTCAAAAGGGCTGCCAGGCACTGACTCTTCGTTCACATTCTAGACAGAAAACAGAAGGGAAGAGGAGGGGATGGAAAACATGATGTCGTGTTTCTCACATGGGTCAGGATTTGTTTAGGATATTTTCTGGTAGTAGTTGTGATTTTTAGCTCTTTTGGGCCCCCTTAGCTGCAAAGGAAACTCAGAAATGATCTACAGTTGGGCATCTTGCTCTTCAGAATAAAGATGAAATTTGTTAGTGAAGAGGGGGAGAAAGGAGTTAGTTAGCTAGTAGTCTTGGCTATAATACTTAAAGTATTTTAAAAGGTGCCTGTTACTTACTTGGCGTAAATTTGGTGCCTAAATTAGGAGGCAGGCAGGGTGGTGAATTGAATATGTCTTTTGAGTCCACAGACTTGAACTAAACTCTAGCTCCATCGTTTACTCTGAATGAGCAACTTAATGATTTTACCTGTGAGTCTCAGCATTCTTGGTTATCAAATAAAATTATTATTGACATTTTGGGATTTGAGGGAGAATGTAGGCTACAGTCCATGGGGTCGCGAAGAGTCGGACATGACTGAGAGACTTCACTTTCAATTTTCATTTTCACGCATTGGAGAAGGAAATGGCAACCCACTCCAGTGTTCTTGCCTGGAGAATCCCAGGGACGGGGGAGCCTGGTGGGCTGCCATCTACGGGGTCGCACAGAGTTGGACACGACTGAAGCAACTTAGCAGCAGCAGCAGCAGCAGAGTGAGAATGAATATTCAAAGGGCCTGGCACATAGTAGATGTTCAGTAAGTGTGAGGTTCCTGCTCCCTACCTTATAAAGTTCAGTGCAAAACAAAATTCAGGGAGTTATCACCACCCAGCAGGGCTCTGGGAAGTGGTCAGGAACCTCCCCCAAACCAAGCTGTTCCTCTCTCAGGCTGCCTGCTCTCTGCCCACAAAGTGCTAAAGTGAGTGAAGCCAACCCTATAATCAAACAATGCCAGATACTTTAATTATAGTTTTTTGCCATGATCTGAATCACTGTTTTCATGTGCATTGCTGTGAATTAATCTCATAACAGTGGTGTTAATTCCTTGATGCATAAAGGAGTGTTTCAGCTCCCGAGGTATTCCATGGAGAAGGGAATAGAGTTCACATTTAATTAGCTCCTACTCTCTGCCAGGCACTGCGCTGAATGCTTCCTAAACCTTATTTCATTTTTCTCTCACAATAACTCTGTTTGGTAGCTATTACTACCTCATTTTATAAGTGAGGGCACAGAGAATCAGAGATGTTAAGTAACATGCCTACGGTGGAGTTCATACAAATTCCAGAACTGGATTTTGAACCCACGTGTATCTGATTCCAAAGCTAATGCCCTTGCCACCATATCCTGCTGCTTTGCTGTCTTCCCAGCCCCAAGAACCAAGCATTCTTTAGAACTGGACTGTAGGGTGAGATGCTACAAGAGAAAACAGATGACTGAGCTGGCTCACTGCTTCAGAATGCTTGTTCTGACCTCCCAGCTCTGGGACCTCTCAAAGATGCTCTACAACTCCATTTTCCTTTCTGTAAACAATGTGTTGGTGGGTGAGGTGTGTTGACATCATCCCAGGATGATCTGGGATCTCCCTTGCAGCTCTGGCATCCACAATTGGAGGGTAAAATTTCACCTTCATTTCTGTACATTCCAAAGCATATTTCTGTATATATTCACCTCAGTTCAGTTCAGTTCAGTCACTCCGTCATGTCCAACTCTTTGCGACCCCATGAATCACAGCATGCCAGGCCTCCCTGTCCATCACCGACTCTTGGAGTTTATTTAAACTCATGTCCATCGAGTCGGTGATGCCATCCAGCCATCTCATCCTCTGTTGTCCCCTTCTCCTCCTGCCCCCAATCCCTCCCAGCATCAGAGTCTTTTCCAGTGAGTCAACTCCTCACATGAGGTGGCCAAAGTATTGGAGTTTCAGCTTCAGCATCAGCCCTTCCAATGAACACCCAGGACAGATCTTCCCTAGAATGGACTGGTTGGATCTCCTTACAGTCTAAGGGACTATCAAGAGTCTTCTCCAACACCACAGTTCAAAAGCATCAATTCCTTGGCGCTCAGCTTTCTTCACAGTCCAACTCTCACATCCATATATGACCNTTCCCTAGAATGGACTGGTTGGATCTCCTTACAGTCTAAGGGACTATCAAGAGTCTTCTCCAACACCACAGTTCAAAAGCATCAATTCCTTGGCGCTCAGCTTTCTTCACAGTCCAACTCTCACATCCATATATGACCACTGGAAAAACCATAGCCTTGACTGGACGGACCTTTGCTGACAGAGTAATGTCTCTGCCTTTTAATATGTTATCTAGGTTGGTCATAACTTTCCTTCCAAGGAGTAAGCGTCTTTTAATTTCATGACTGCAATCACCATCTGCAGTGATTTTGGAGCCCAAAAATAAAGTCTGACACTGCTTCCACTGTTTCCCCGTCTACTTCCCATGAAGTGATGGGACCAGATGCCATGATTTTAGTTTTCTGAATGTGGAGCTTTAAGCCAACTTTTCCACTTTCCTCTTTCACTTACATTAAGAGGCTCTTTAGCTCCTCTTCACTTTCTGCCATAAGGGTGGTGTCATTTGCATATCTGAGGTTATTGACATTTCTCCTGGCAATCTTGACACCAGCTTGTACCTCTTCCAGCCCAGTGTTTCTCATGATGTACTCTGCATATAAGCAGGGTGACAATATACAGCCTTGACATAGTCCTTTTCCTATTTGGAACCAGTCTGTTGTTCCATGTCCAGTTCCCCTACTATGAACTAAATTCATGATGAGGTAAATAAAGAACAAATTAGATGTAGTGACTATGAGGAAAGTTAAAGTGAACTTGGGAGGAAGGACAGCTGACTTTATCTAAATATACTGAGATACTTGGCAGAACATCCTAAAATCTGCATTTAACCCAAAGGGCAATGTCAAAGGGTTGTAGGCTTCCTGTCACTGGTGGAGGTCTCACACATCTGGCTGGACCACCATATGATAATGCTGCTATTATAATATTGAGCAAATGGGCAAAAGGGTATCTGAGACCAAAGGCACACCTAACACATGGTCATGGAAAAGGATCAAGGATACAGACACTCAAAGTGGAAGTCCCCATCTTCACTTTCCCTCTCCCATTTCAATCCCTAAAAACAAGTGTAGTGGGTTTCCTCCCAAACCCCCTCCCAAGATATCATCTAACTTATCATGTGTTCTGAAATTTTTATTAATCATGAACACCCTTACATGGTAGTTCACAAATGATTGCTTTTATTCTTTTTTATCAGCTGTATAACGTTCCATAAATGGCAAGGATGAAGATCATCATCATCCATGTATTTTATACCCACTGTCCTCTGTACACTCTTCTACCTAACCCCTGGTTTTTATGAAAGATAATTTTTTCATTACTGGCTCAGATTAATTTTGTAAGATTACATATGGTATTGTTTTCTTAGATATCCCTACACATGATCAAATCTGTCAATGTTTTACCTTTGACTTTGGGTTTCATCTCTTACTTCAGGAAATCTTTATTATCTTGTCTGATTTCACTATAGTCACAATAAAGTTGCATAACAAACCACCCCAAAATGCAGTGGCTTAAAATGCAGTCATTTATATATCAAGTAGATTGAATTTTAGCTGACTTATACTGGGTTTGGCTTTAAACAATAACTTGGGTTCAATTCTGCTCCATATGATTCTCATTCTCCTTGGATCAGCGGGCTAACTGGGGCAGGTTCTTTTCATGGCAATGGCAGATGTACAAAGTATCTCATATCTTTGCTCATGTCATATCCACTAACATCCTATTGGAAAGCAAGTAGCATAGCCAAGCATAATGTTGATAAGGGTGGAGAAGTATATTTAGATCATACAGAGAAGGGAAGAGAATGAATATCACATCTCTAATTTTTAAAATCTCATTTTCGTTGTTGTTTTACAGTTGTATTTATCTGTTCAGATCTTTATTTGTGTTTACCTGTGTGTAGGGGGTGGGGGGTGCATGCAGACATCAGAGGTCTAATATTAAACAAGAGAGTTATCCCAAGGTGTGGTCAGGAGGTAGGTGGGTTATTGCGCTGTAGCATGAGGAGTGCTAATTAATGGAAGATGACTGAATCACCAGATCTCTACTTTCCAAACTGTAAGGCTTATGCCTCTCAAAGGATGGCTGTTTTTGTTTTGGGGTTTTTTTAAGAATTTTTTCTTAGTAAGGATTTTATGTCATCAGGTTTTTAAAATGAGAAATTAACTGTAACTGGACTGTAAAATATGTTGTTGTAATAATCAGAGCTACCAGTAGAAAATATTCACTAAAAGTGTAAAAGAAAAAGAATTTTTTCTGAGTTCAAGAGTCAGACACAATGTATATGATGTAGGCCTAGGCCTCAGAGAGCTAGTCCAAGAGAAGAATTTGTATCAGCTTGGTTTCAGAACTTTAGCTGATGATAGAGAATTCTACTCGGGCTTCAGCCCCCTAAATTATAACCATTTTCACAGAAAGTCCACAGGAGGCAATGCTAATCAACTTAGATAGTTTACTTTAAAGACTGGAAATATGAAAGCAATGAAGAGACACCTATGGGCTGTGGTGGAGGATGAGGTGGTTAGATAGCATCACCCACTCGATGGACGTGAGTTTGAGCAAGCTCGGAGAGTTGGTGATGGACAGGGAAGCCTGGCGTGCTGCAGTCCATGGGGTCGCAGAGAATCGGACACTGACCGACTGCGGTACAGTTTTCGTGGTGCAGTTTTCCTCATTGCCTTTGTCCTGGGAAGGGTGACTATCTGCCCCACTCCCCCTCCCACACCAGGCCTCGAGAGTGAGGGGCTGATGAATGTCCACGAGCTGGACAGCTGTCACATGCAGCTCCTCAGGCAGGTAAGAATTGGCTCTTCTTCAAACCCATTGGCTTGAAGTAGTTGACAATAGTTTGACAGCTATTTGCGGCTGGGGTGAAGGATGTGGAAGTGCAGATCACCGGGGCAGGGCTCACTTCTCTTCTGCCATACTTAACTAGTCTGCTCGGCCCCAAACTTATATATTTCCCTTAGCAGAGCAAAAGTCCCTCAGTTAACCAAACCCACCATCCTTGGAATGCTGTTTAGCACAGATTTTTGAGATTTCACCCTGTTACTGACAGGCTGATAAAGTATCCATCTGTTATAGGCACTATCCTAAGAAAGATGGCTGTTTTGTTGCTGTGCCTTGCAGACTGCTACCCACTTTATGAGCTCTCCACAGCCACTGGCCCATCACCAAAGAGAGATGGCAGCCTTCAAAATCTAAGACATCAACTACAACCGCCTGCGATTCTTTACCAGCTGAGCTACCAGGGAGGCCCAAGAATATTGGAGTGGGTAGCCTATCTCTTCTCTAGCGGATCTTCCCGACCCAGGAATCGAACTGAAGTCCCCTGAATTGTAGGCAGATTCTTCACCAGCTGAGCTACCTGGGAAGCCCCAACTTGGATTATTGCTAGGGTTTACAGCATAATGGCTGTTTGTGGCAGAAATCTAACAAAATGGTCATAGGATATTGTGGCTCTCATCTCCAAGTTAGACACTTGGCTTTCACACTTCTCTCTTGGTTTCTATGTGTCCTATTTCTGTTCAGTAACTCCATGTCAAAGTTAGACCCATAAAAAATCTTCCTGGGACATTACCATCTATTTCTCTTCTTTGTATAGCTTATCCCTGGGGGAATGTAGGAAGACTGCGGGAATAAGGCATATTGGCATCTGGAATTTCATGAAGTTGAGCTTGTCACTTTCCAAGGAAATTACTTCTGAAACTGTGTGCCCAGGCTCATATCCGCTCTGTGCAGCCCTTCCAAGCATATACAGTATTCTCTTCCAGAAGAGTTCCCTTAAACATCATCCCCACCTTCTTCCATTTCTCTAAATCTTCTAGTGCCCCTTGGAGATTGGCATGTTGGGCAACTTCCTACAGATCTCGTCCCCTGTGTGCTTGAGGTGGAAACTTGCAGCCTCATTACCTAGCTTTTGCCCTTTCAGCATCCTTCTGAAGGCTCTCAGGGCATCATGTGTGGTGGACAGGGAAATAAGCCACCCCACTGTGTGAGCTCTCTCCAGGCCCCAGGCTGGGCGAGGGGCCCCTCAGGACAGAGTGCTGGGCCTGCACAGTGGACAGTGCAGCGCCACTACCAGTTGGTTCCCTTTATTAAAAGCATGAGGGTATCTAATACTTCTCACTTGGCTGTAGAAGTGCTTAACTGTGGCCCTTCATAAACACACTAACGCCAGCTGAAATAAGAAAAGCAGAAAATTATTTCTAGTTTAACAAGAGGCTGTCTTCAGAATTGTGGATTTATCAGTAAAGGCACTGCCTTAATATTCTGTCTTCTGGATTCCATTTCAATCATCTTTCTCCTACCCACAATCATTTGCTTGGGTGGAACATTGATCGGGATCCCTTTAGTTGCAAGTGACAGAAACCTGACCCCCACCAGCTTGAGCAGAAAAGACAGTTTAAGTGGGGTTAGACTCAGAGACTTAGAGACTTCCCTAACAGCATCAGCATTTTTTCTGACCTCCCTCCCCCTGGAATTGGCTCAGCCTGTCCGTGAGTTGGTCCTTTCCTCTGACAACTTGGTCTCCTCCTTGTACCCAGGGATGGGGGTAAAGTGGTGGCTAGTATGGCTCCAGGTGGTTAATGGTTTACGGCACCTCCACTTATAACACTAGAAATAAAGAGAAAGTTTCTCTCTCTCTCTTGAATGTGAACACAGTATCCCAGAGAAAGTTTCTAAATTGCCCTGCTTGGGATGGGCTCCTATTTTGCAAATGGATGGCTTATAGCTCTAGTTGCACATCTGTCTGGGAAGCTTTTACAAGTGCTAATACCTGAGTCCTACACCCAGAAATTCTGATTCAATAGGTCTCGGTGGGGTCTGGACATCATTAATTGTAATAGCTTCCTGCAAATAATTCTCGTGAGTAGCCAAGCTTGAGAACAACTGCTTTAGACTCATTCAGTCCTTCTTGAAAACAGCTTGTTGGTGTTGTTGAGTACCTACTTGGTGCCAGGCAGTATACTAAGTGCTAATAAGGCAGTAAACAGGACAGATAAAGGCATGCTCATGAAATTCACACTCTACAGGGTAAGACAGGCAAGAAAACCACAATTAAATGAATAAATGGTGCAAATAAATACCATCCATAGGATAAAAAAGGACTAAAATACACATGATGGGAAGGAACCAGCCATACACAGCTCAGAGGGAAGAGCATTCAAGGCAGAGGGAACAGCTAGGACAAAGGCCAAGAGGCAGAAACAAGCTTGACTTGTTCCAAAGAAAAGAAAGAACAAAGTGGCTAAAAAATGGTGAATGAAGAAAAGAGGGACATGGATGAGATCACGAGACAGGCAGAAGCCAGCTCTCATGGAGCTTTATCAACTAGGCAAGGGATATGGGTTTTATTCTATAAGTGATGGAATGTGGACAGATATGGAAGAATGATGGGTTCATCTCTATTTTCAAATTTTTTCCTGGCTACTTAAAATAAGGACTAGATGGATCAATAATATAAAAAGTTAGATCAAATAGCAGAGGAATGCAACTGTCCAGGTAAGAAATGACGTTGGCTAGTCTGCTCAGGTTTGGGAGAGAAGTGAGTGAATGTAGGCTAAGGTTTTGAAATTGAGATGATGAAACACCAGATTGTAAGCCTCTTAATATTTCCATTCACATCCTCAGTATCTAGAGTGGGGAGTGGGGCCAGTAGGTGCCTAACAAATATTTGTTGAGTTAATGAAACTAGAATCCAGAGGCAAGAAGATGATGGAGAAGGAATGGAAATACAACTCTGAACTTGCAGAACCAGAGAGCAGCCCTCACTAATGGAGCCCAGAGGCTAGCACAGTGCTTCCCACAAGGAGGAGCAGCTGAGGACACAAATGTTGCTGGAGGAAAGTCAGTTTCGTGACCCCAAACCTGTGTAGGAAACAAAAAATACACATTGAAGAGATGGACTCTCAGCTCTGCTCCTGGGCAAGAGGTTTGACATGGGAAGACACTGCATCACCATCATGGTAAAGAGAGGGTTAACAGCTGAACTAGCTGGTATAGCTAAAGTAGCCCCAAGACAGCAATTGAATTTTAGCCAGCAAAGAGGGATGTATATCCTGGGACCCAGAAATCCTAGTCCTAGCATGTTTTCCAGAGAAATTCTTGTATAGATCCACAAAAAAACTGAACAAGGATGTCTGTCATGTTGTTTGGAGTGGAGTAAAGGCAGGCTAGGAGTCTATCAGTGGGGGAGTGGATAATAATATGAAATAGATGCAAGCTATGGACTAGAAAGCAGTTGTTAGTAGCATCGAATTCAGGGTGTCCGGAACAATGTGAAAGGCCTTAAAAACATAGCGTCAAGTGAAAAATGTAAGAACAATACCATAGGTAGAACACAAAAAGTACCAGACATGCCAATTTAAAACACACACACCAATGGTCCACTTAAAAGGAAGCATGCTCATTTCAGGGCATGTATCAAATACATTAACATAGGTGCTGACAAAGACAAGAAACAGGAGTAGGACTGGGAATTATGTAGACAGAATATGCCCCCACCTCCACCTTCAAAGGCAGCCACATCTTAGTCCCCAGAACTTGTGAATCTGTTTTATTACATGACAAGGGGGAATTAAGGTTGCAGATTGAATTAATGTTGCTAATCAACAGATAGGGAGATTATCTTGGATTATCTGAATAGGCCAACAAAGGTAGAAGAGCCAGAGGGAGATGTGACTATTTGACAGAGTAAGAAGGACCAGGTCTGAAGGAGTTGGCTTTAAAGATGGAGAGAGGGGACCATGAGCTAAGAGAAGTGGGAAGCCTCTTGAAGCAGGAAAGGGCAAGGACACAGCTTCTCTCCTAGAGCCTCCAGAAGGAAATGTGCTGTGCTAAGTTCCTTCCGTTATGTCTGACTCTTTGCAACGCTATGGACTGTAGCCCACTAGGCTCCTCTGTCCATGGGATTCTCCAGGCAAGAGTACTGGAGGGGGTTGCTATGCCCTCCTCCAGGGGATCTTCCCAACCCAGGGACTGAACCTGTTTCTCTTATATCTCCTGCCCTAGAAGGCAGGTTCTTTCCCACTAGCACCACCTGGGAAGCCCCCATAAGGGGATGCACCCTGCCAAGACTTTCATCTTATCTCATGGGGCTCCAAATCTGACTTCCGGTCTCTAGAACTATAAGATAGCACATTTATGTTGTTTTAAGCTGCTAAGTTCATGGCTCTATGTTACAACATCACTAGGAAAACTAATCCAAGGAGAAAGGGACTTGTGTGGACTGATGATGAGAGCCCGTGTGCTATGAATCGAGAGTCTGAGTAACTCCTCCCTCCTCACCCAAGGTCCAAAAGAACAATATCAACCTTGAATGAAAAGAAGAATAAAAGAAACCTCCTCAAAATATAACTGCAGATGTGATGGAAAACAGCAGATCTGAGAATGAGCATTTGTCAGGTCCCAAAGACTGAACTAGAGCTTTACAAGCACAAATTTATTTTTGGTTCCTGGACAATGGTGAACTGGGCTCATGGGTGAGGGAAATTATTATTATTCCATGAAGCCTGTCCATCCCCCTCCAGGCAACTCTTCTTCTACCTCTTTAAACCTTCCCAATCTCTTTCTTCCTCGGCCCCCACCCCAGCCCCTGCCTTCTGGACCACACTCAGCAGCAGACATAGTACGTGGGACACAGTAAATCTCATGTGTGCGGAGCTGATCTCTGTTGATGCTGAGGGAACCTTCTATCTACCACGTTGCCCACAACATCCCAACGCTCTCATGGTATTTATGAAAGAGCCCTGGGACTTCCACGAGCTATTTATTCCAAACAATTTAGAGCAACCCTTGGACCCCAGTGTGATGTTTGCATGTCTAATTTCCATGAGGTATTGATAAGAGCCCACTCCAAGCAGCTAGTTGTCAGCCTTGACTCCAAGGGCCTGGAAAATGTACTATTTGCAATTACTTGAAAAGAAACTAATTAGCTTTAAGGAGGAAACCATAGGTAGAAAAATCTGAAATCAACTGTGCTTGGCAAAAAATTAAAAGGAGTAGGTGATTGTACCTCATATTCGTTTGATTTGAAGGGAGAGTAGGAGGTAGGTAGGGCGTTTAGCAGAGGGGAGAGAAAGTATTTTCTCTGGTATTTTCTCCGTGGGGAGAGGCTTCTGCAGAAGCAGTATCAGCAGACCTATTGGGCAGCTAAGAGGTTAAGATGTGACCTTGAAAGCTACATTTGGACTTCATTCAGTAGCAACAAAGTATCTGAGAAAAGGAGTGGTGATCAAGTTGAGACTTTAGAAATGTGTTGATCTTTAATCTAAGTGCTAGGTTTCTGCATGTGGTAAACAAATGCTGTGTTTTCCCTTAGATGTGGCCATTCTGAGACATTTCTCAAAACAGATTTAAAAGCAATATATTACAATTTCCTGCAGTCTAGCACTCTTCTTGAAATATAGCACGTAATGATAAAATGAGGGGACAGCTCCCTGGCCATAGTCCAGGGGCCACATTGAATGTGAGAGAAGCTGATGTCCGCATGGGAGCATATTGCAACAATCCAGAAAGACAGAGGCAACAGCAGCCTGGGAGAGAAAAGATAATTCTTGATGTGAATCAGAGCAAAGGCCAAAATCCTCGCTATTTCCAATAATTATAATAAAATTGTATATTTATCGAGTGCTTTCTGTGTCCTATGCTGTACATGTGTTCACTACTGTTACTTTTATCTTATTCTTAAGGAAACTAAAATGCAATCCCTTGCCCAGAGTTGCACAGGTAGTGGTAGGATGACTGTTCTAAATACAGAAAAAGATCCTCGGGAAGGACATGGAAATAAGTAATTCAATTGGGAGGGGATTCCAGGAAATGATCAGCAAAGCTGAGAAAGATAGAATAGAAAGAAGACAATACGAGTTGTTAAACTTTATTTATTGTGGTGGACCACTGGAGATCAGCCATGCTAGGGAATTCTGGGCTACGGAGTAGAACATTTTCAGACGGATTATTCCATTGAAGGGGCAGGATGCACAAGCGGTTACTAACAGATTCCTCATCCGTTATTGGCTGATACTGCTTTGGGGAGATTAACTCTACTTTCCCTGCTTGTCTGAGCTCAGGTTGGTCCTGCACTGTAGGTGCTTGTCACAGCAGCCCTCAGAGTTGGAGATGAGAACCAAGAAGGAAAAGCAGGCCAGCACTTGAGACAGCCCCAGTCTGAGCTTCTTGCTGTTGTTCAGTCGCTAGGTCATGTCTGACTCTTTTTGACCCCATGGACTGCAGCACTCCAGGTCTCCCTGTCCCTCACCATCTCCCCAAGTGTGCCCAAGTTCATGTCCATTGAATCGGTGGTAACAAGCCATTGTGCTTGTTATCTTGGAAAACATAATTATTTCCCCTTTCGCTGTCAGAGGTGTCCTGCTATGGATGATTTTATGGCCACACCTGTGGGGGAAGGAACAAACGCAAATTCTAACGTGTGGCACCAAGCTGGCACCTTCCTCTCCTTGTGTTCTCTTTAAGTACAACCGTGGCTTTCCTCATCAATCATGGGGCACTAGCCTGGGTGAGATGCAGGCCCTGGGCAGCCACATCTCTGCTCCCCAGAACTTAGAGCGTTTCTCCAGGTAGGTCCTGGACCAGCATCACATATGGTGCTAATTAACATCCAGGTTCTGAGTCTTATCTCTAACCTACTGAATTGGAATCTCTGGGGCTTGGACCTAATGACATGTGTGTTTATGACTCTTTCATTTAACCTACATAGTCAAGTTTGAAGACTACAGGCCCAGCAAAGGGAGACAATAAGTTTTAACATTTTCTGAGAAGCAACAAAGTACGGCCTCTGAGCTGGCCCGCCTGGTTCAAAGCCTAGCTCTGTCACTTATAGCCATAAGTGATTTCAAGCACGTTAGTGAACTTCTGTGTTCCTTGTGGGAAAAACGGGATGATAATAGCATCACTTTATCAGGGCTGTTATGGGGATTAGACAAGTTAAGCCACATAAAGCCGTCAGAACAGTGCTGGGCACGTAGCAAACACTTGAGATGTTAGTTAGTGTTATTACTGACTTTTAGCATTATGCCAGGGATCTTACCTGGGCTGTGACATTAATCCTCAGAACAACCACACAAGGAAGGTTATTATTAAGGACTTGAGGTAAATCACTTCACTGAGACGCAAAGGTTAAAGGACAAACTAAGGGGAAGTGGATGGTGGGATTTAATCCCAGATCTGTTACATCTGCCTCCAAAATCCTAGCTCTCTCCCTGACATCAAGCTATCCTTGGGCAGGCTCATTCCCCGCCTCCACAGGGGCATGCTGGTTTTCACCCCAGCCCTTGGGTCCACCGAAGACTTCTGGGCATGAGAGAAGCAGGAGGCCAGCATATAGTAGCATTTACCTGCTACATCCCGCCTGCCTTGGCCAGCCAGGAGCTGCTCTCTGGGATCTGGTTAGCAGCTAATGATCAGTGGGCTCCGGCTATAATGATCGGATTAGCTGCGCTTTAATCACTGTCTATTGTTTCAGCAGGGAGAGAATTTCACAGCTCATTGACTGCTCTGACTCCTAATCTACACGGAGGAAACAATGTTGCAGCTCATCAAATGCAATCAGCTGCTAATTGAAAGGAAATGGAATTTTACAATTACAGGCCACCTTTCAGTGCTCAGGATTTCTAAGCCTGCTCCCCACCCTCCTTGGCCAGCTCAGCACTGGCAGGAGCACTTGACAACCTGCTGGAGACTTCCCTGAGAACTGCATTTAGGATCTGGCCCAGAGCCGCAAAAAGGGAAGCAGCATCCTTGCCAGTTCCTAGACTGTCCTTCAAGGCTCAGTGCAAAGGGAAGAGGCTGGGGTTGGGCATCCACAGACCTAAGTACGTGTGCTGGCTCACCTTCCCGCCGCCCCTTTGACTTGAACAAGGTATGCCCTTGTTCATCCCCAAGCCCCACTTCCTTTCTCTCCAAAATCAAGATTTAATGATTCAGAGGTTCTCATTGGGCTTCCTTAGTGGCTCAATGGTAAAGAATCTGCCTGCAATGATGGAGAAATGGGTTTGATCACTGGGTTGGAAAGATTCGCTGGAGAAGGAAATAGCAATCTGCACCAGTATTCTTGCCTGGAAAATCCCATGGACAGAGGAGTCTGGCAGGCTACAGTCCATGGGGTTGCAAAAGAGTCGGACATGAGTTAGCAACGAGACAACAAAACAACAGAGCTTATTAGCTCTGAGGATTCTGTTTGCCCTATTCCTGCTACTATTCCCATCCAGTGGACAACATCTAAGTGGACATACTCTTGCTGGCTCAGATATCTGCTTTTGCAAATGCTACCAGGGTGAGTGTCTTAAATCTCCTCCAAAGTCTGTGCTGATGAGACTTTAATGGAACAGAAAGCAACTTTGGAAAATACCCTGCTCAGTCTTAGGATCAGACATCGCTCTCCCTGTTCTGAATTTGTTCACTCCCTTGGACCAATATCAATCACAATTAATTCTAGAGACAGTCACATAGATTTTTCTGGATTCTGTCTTTTTCCCATTGATATTCTATGGAGAAAAGGCTTGGATGAGGGCTACCAGCCAGAGAGAGCATTGCTGCTTTTGACCCTGTCTCGGAGCTCCATTTTCAGCTGGCCTTTCCTCTGAGAACCGGACAAGCTAGCATCTGCTTTGAGCTCTGGACTGTGTCATCCCACAATAACACTTGTTCTGTCCTGGAATGTGCCCGACACTCATGTAACCTCTCAGTGCCATTTTCTCTTGGTTCCCATGATCTGTGGGCTTGTCTGATGAGCTTATCAAACAGACACTAGAGTACCAACACTTTCCTTTCCTTCAGGCAGATGAGTTATGGTGTGTCTCAAAAAAAAAAAAAAAAAGGCACGATCAAAAATATGTTTTTTATTTGGTCAGCACTCATTCTCAGTACCATTTCCCTCCATTTCAGGGCAAAGCTGTAACAGGGTCTTTAGGTCTTAGTCTGACTTGTTGCCTAGCAAGATGGGCTGTAAGCAAGGGGAAAAAGACAGAATTGGCTGGCCGTATTTCCCCTGTAACAACACTAGAGCAGGCTGGCAGGATGCCTGGTACAGGTGATTTCTGTTACCTTCCTGGCATCCTGGCTCTGGGGAAGGGTAGGCAGAAAACAGACCAAGGCTGGAGTCTGAGTTAAGATTAGGAAAGGGGAGTATGAAGGAAACTTTGGAGCTCAAGGATCTGCACTGGAATGTGAATAGGACAGAAGCTGGAAGTATGTTGTCTAGTTTGGGGACAGAAATAGAACCACTTAGAGAGATTCCAGCTAGGGAGGGAGGGAGGAGGGGATTCAGGCTGGAGGGGACACGTGTACCTATGGCTGATTCATATTGATGTACAGCAAAAACCAACACAATATTGTAAAGTAACTATCCTCCAACTAAAATAAATTAATTTTAAAAACGATTCCAGATATAGCTCCATGAGTTCAGAAAGCCAATGTAAAGAGGAAAAGTAAACCAGACTAAAGACACTGAGTGCATCAGAAATGTCAGAGGGTAGTGAGAAGAAACTGCTTATGCTCAGAGGGCATTTGACACCAGCTACCACTCAGATGTCTGCTCATGTTGGCAGAAAAGTTTTGGCTTTTGCAAGACCTGGAACTGGCTGGCCATCGAGAGTAGAGTGGGCACTAGGAAAAATCCCAGTTGAGCAGAAGGTGGCATCCAGAGAGCAGGAAAATAGGCACCCTGTGGTATTCCAGAGACATTGCTGGCATTTGCAGTCCTACTTCAGATCTCCACAACATTTTGACAGGTAGATGGGACAAGTGATATGGGTGCAGAAGCAGGCCTTGATCAGAGAGGCAGCCCTGCATGCCTAAGGATTTCTTAATAAAAGTTTTAATTAAAAAAAAAAGTACCAAAGGATCAGGAATCTTTTCTTTTATGGGGCTTTTAATCTTATCCTGTCTTGATCACAATTCTCTTAAGTGGAAAATTTAGCATTAAAATCTCAGCATTAAGTCTGAGATGCATTGAATTTAGAATACTGTTGTTTAATTATTTGAAAAAAATGTAATTGGAATATTGTGAGGATACCACATTTTTTTTAGATGAGATAATGCCCATGGATAAATTTATACATGTCTGCTTTCAGATTTGGTGTGCCTTCTAGTTAACTTTCTTCAATTTAAGTCTGAAGTTTGCACTAAGGATTTCATGATCTGAGCCATGGTCAGCTCCCAGTCTTGTTTTTACTGACTGTATAGAGCTTCTCCATCTTTGGCTGCCAAGAATATAATCAATCTTATTTCAGTACTGACCATCTGGTGATGTCCATGTATAGAGTTATCTCTTGTGTTCTTGGAAGAAGGTGTTTGCTATGACCAATGCATTCTCCTGGCAAAACTCTGTTAACCTGTGCTTGCTTCATTTTGTACTCCAAAGCCAAACTTGCCTGTTACTCCAGATATCGCTCGACTTCCTACTTCTGCATTCCAGTCCCCTATGATGAAAAGGACATCTTTTTTTTTTTTTTTTT
>SJYV01005995.1:86257-123096 GCA_006410875.1 Neotragus pygmaeus | reverse complement strand
CATAGCCTTGATTAGATGGACCTTAGTCGGCAAAGTAATGTCTCTGCTTTTGAATATACTGTCTAGGTTGGTCATAACTTTTCTTCCAAGGAGTAAGCGTCTTCTAGCCACCTCTAATGTGAATAGTGCCTACTGAAGTTGTTCAGTACTACCTGCAACATCCTCCAAAAGATTTGGGAAGTCTCTATTATAACTACCATCCCTTAGAACTAATTGCTCATTGAATGTCTATCTTCCTAGATGGGCTCTAAGCCTCTTGAGCTTCAAGTTTGAAAAATTGATGCTTTTGAACTGTGATGTTGGAGAAGATTCTTGAGAGTCCCTTGGACTGCAAGGAGATCAAACCAGTCTGTCCTAGAGGAAATCAGTCCTGAATATTCATCGGAAGGACTGATGCTGAATCTGAAACTCTAATACTTTGGCTACCTGATGTGAAGAACTGACTCATTTGAAAAGACCCTGATGCTGGGAAAGATTGAAAGTGGGAGTAGAAAGGGACAGCAGAGGATGAGATGGTTGGATGGCATCACCGACTCAATGGACATGAGTTTGAGTAAACTCCAGGCATTGGTGATGGATAGGGAGGCCTGGTGTGCTGCTGTCCATGCAGTCGCAAAGAGTTGGATAAAACTGAGTGACTGAACTGAACTGAAGCCTCTTGAGGAAAGGGAGTGTGTTTTATTTATTACCCATAAGTATTAGTTGTATCAACTTGTGTAATGATGAGTAAACTGGCTAACCCACCACATTTAACAACTCCAGAGCTCCTTGAGTCTTGTTAGTTTCTCTTTTTAGAGTTTGGTGCTCTTTTCTGGGTGGATCTGCATTAGACAATGCCAAGTTGTGGGCTTATGGAGATTTCTCACAATTTTGTGGGATTCTTTTGCCCCAAGATTGATGTGTACATTTTTTTGGTGCATAATGTCCTGTAGGCTAGATTGAATTGGAAGAGAATGATACTTGAACTAAGCTTCAAGCAGGGCAGCTAGGGTGTGGTTGACAATAATAAGAGGTCAGAGTTTTAATGCACATCTTAAAGAGGGGCAGAGGAAAATTCTAGGGAGAAGAAAGAAAGGAAGTATCAGTATTGCAGAGGGTGGCCTGGATATTTGAGAGCTAGGTGGATTGAAGGGCATGATTCAGGACCAAATCTATGAGCACAGACAATGTTTGAAGGCACAGCTTTTACTTAGTATCTGCTCTGTGCAATGGGTCTGGGTGTGTCAAGGTGTAAGGTGGTGTCAGTCTGGACAGTAAGACCATTATGAGAGGTGTTTTTCTGCCTATCTGCCATGTTGTTGTTGTTGTTCAGTGGCTAAGTCATGTCCAACTCTTTGTGATTCCATGGACTGAAGCACATCAGCCTTCTCTGTCCTTCACTCTCTCCCGGAGTACGTTCAAACTCATGACCATTGAGTCAGCGATGCCATCCAACCATCTCATTCTCTGCTATCCCTTTCTCTTCCTGCCCTCACTCAGTCTTTCCCAGCATCATGGTCTTTTCCAATGAGTCAGCACTTTACATCAAGTGGCCAGAGTATTAGAGCTTCAGCTTTAGCGTCAATCCTTCCAATGAGGGTTGATTTCCTTGAGGATTGACTTGTTTCATTTCCTTGCCATCCAAGGGACTCTCAAGAACCTTCTCCAGCAACACAATTCAAAAGCATCAATTTTTCAACACTCAGCCTTCTTTATGGTCCAACTCTCATATATTTCCGCCAAATATTAGTGCGGTTGGCTGTACTCCAGTGACTATAATGAGACTTTGCATTGATAGTAGCTGTAAGTGCCCACACTTGGATGATTTGCTGGACTTTGATCAAGTTGTCCTGCATATCAGTTATAACCAAGATTCTTGGAGTAAAATGGCATGAAGAGGCATCCAACAAGCAATCCAGATCCCCTCGAGCATATACATACCCTACCTACCACAGGGCAAATTAGATGAGTGTGAAAGTGCTTTGTAAACTATAAGGTGCTAAACCAATGTGAGAGTCTTTATGGTGACTATCACATATGATCTAGACAGAAGTGTTGGTGCAGAACATGGCATAGTAAGTCCACCCCTTGCTCTAAAATTGTGTAAATCCTTAGCACTGAAAATCCAAGACCAGACCTTTGAACCACCACCCAAGTCTGGAAATGCACATGATTGTTTAACTTCATCTTTGTTTCTTTTAAGTTTTGTGAGAAAGACTGGCTGTGTAAGGGAGGAAATGCACAGGAGGAGTACTACAAGGCAGGTAGCCCAAGGCTGTCTGCAACCCTCTCTCCTTCTCCCTCATTTGTCATGGCTTCTGTCCTCTTCTTAGTCAAGCCTTTTGCCTGGTGAGATTCCTGGGTTGACTTCTGTCAAACTTGGATGATTATTGGAGTATTGGATTCCTATAGCCCTGGACAGAGCCTGGAGTCTACACTGCTGTTCATGTTTGATCTCCCATTCAAGTTTCCGGAAGAAGCTGGCAGAACTAAGGATCAAAGATTTCTCTACTAGCTTCTCCTTTTCCCCCATGACAGCCTCAGTGCTACAGTTTAGCATAGCTGCAAATTAACTCCTCAATGGATCATCTGCTCAGAATCTCTCCCATCCTTGTGGGAAGGGCAGTTTAGATGGACCCAAGGTTTCAGAGAAGGGGATTTTTATTCCAGTTTGAATGTACCTGCAGGTAAAGATAATAGTTTGGTTTTCTTCCATGCCAAGGAGCCTCTCAGGGGAGCCTGCTTACTCTTGCCAACTGATTTTGTTTGCTGGATAGAACTCCTTATGAAGAGTTTTCCCATGAACACAAAGAACTTGGATGCTTCTATTGGAACATCTTGATTTCTTAAATGTTCAGACTGGAGACTGATATTTTCAACAATAACTTGGGCTCTCCATGGAGGAATCATATTACTGCATACAGACACATAACCAGAAAATCTCATTTCTGGTACCAGTACTCTACTGATCATGATTCTTTCTCATCTCTGAGCCTCAGTTTTGTAAGTCAGGCCATCATTTGGGAAAGAACTAATTCTCGACTGCTTACTATGTGTCTGGTGCTGTGTTGAGCTGTGTCCCCACGGTTCGAGGTCTAAAGCTGTATTCCTCAGTCTTTAAAGTGCTTACAAGTCACCCAGGGATCATTTTAAAATGCAAATTTTGGTTCATTTACCCTGGGATACAGCCCAAGCTTCTGTATTTCTAACAAGCTCTATTGGCTAGAAAGTGTCTGAAGGAGGTAGTAAACTGATATAGATTGAGATAATTTGTAACAGATTTTAGTATCAGTTTAAATGGAAGTCTAATATGTAATATGCAAAAATGGAATTATTCTGATTGAGGGAGGGCATCATGGTGAAATCCTTGAGTATATCCAGCTCAGGCTTCCTCCTTTTCCTCTGTCACTAGCCTCATCCACCGATGAGGAAACACACAAGGCATTTCCACAGTATCTCTTGAGTCTACACCAGTCACAGCTGGAAGCCCAGAGCACTGAGTGATCTCCAGATGTGCTTTTCACATTCTGTTAATGAGGATAATGTAGAAAGATATCACCTACATTTTAAGAGCAGGAAGGTACATGGCCCCTGTGATGGCTAATTTTACACATCAAATTGGCTGGACCACAGTACCCAGATATTTGCTCAAACACCAATGCAGATGTCTCTGTGAAGGTAATTTTTAAGATGAGATGAACATTTAAACAGCAGACATTGAGTAAAGCAGATTACCGTCCATGCTTAGGGTGGGTCTCATCTAATCAGTTGAAGGTCTTCAGAGAAAAACAGACTGAGATTCCTAGGGAAAAGGAAATTCTGCCCCTGGACTGCTTTCAGACTCAAGTTGCAACATCAGCTCCTCCCCAGGTCTCCAGTCTGCTGGCCTGCCCTACAGATTTGGGACTTGCCAGCTTCTATAATTGCATGAGCCAATTTCTTAAAATAAATCTCCCAAGCTCTCTCTCTTTTTTTCCTATTTCTCTGGAGAACCCTAACCAGTACAACCCCTTTAAGCACAAAGGAGCTTACTGAAATAATGTCCTCTCTTCTAATGTATACTTGTGACCATTTGGATCTCCGATGTGTGATCTGTGGTCTCTAGTGCTGTGTATGGCCACTGTGGCTTGAACTTATGGAAGACTCACAACTGGCCCTCTGGCTCCACCTGCTTTTGTTGTAGTGGAATCTGGAACATACCCTAGGCCTGAACTCAGAACATCTGGGTTGTCTTGACTCTACCATGAAGACATTATGACATGGGCAAGTTACTTCTCCTGGTTGAACCATGGTTTGCTGCTTTACAAAATGATATGATGATACATGATAAATGATTTTCTGAAGACCATTACGATTTTTTGGGGAAAGATCTTCTGTCTCCAAATAAGTGGAAAATATGCCATGAACTATTCCTTCTTCGAGAGGTGTACTGAGCATTCATTTCAAAGGCCCTGAAAAGTCCTGCCACAAATAATTCCACTTATTTTTTTTCTGAAGTTGATTTGATGCCCAGTGCTAACACTTAACTAAACCTAATGGAGACATATTTGGGGACATGTAATGCTGGATGGCTGTCTTGGTCCTCTTCAGTTATCAGATTATTTATTCTTTTCATGGATTCAAAGACAGAAGCCAAGACAAAAATTGGTCAAAATCTTCCATAATGCTTGAAGAGTGTCCTTTTTTTTTTTTTTNGAGGATGAGATGGCTGGATGGCATCACGGACTCGATGGACATGAGTCTGAGTGAACTCCAAGAGATGGTGATGAACAGGGAGGCCTGGCGTGCTGCAATTCATGGGGTCGCAAAGAGTCGGACATGACTGAGCGACTGAACTAAACTGAACTGAACATTTAAGACTGATCATTCAGGCTGCTACTGAAAAGACAAATTGGGGGATGTAGGTGAGGGTTGTAAGGCTGGAGGCAACAGTGAGATAGATTGGTAGTTGAAATAAAAGGAAGGGATAAATTAGAATCTGAATGGCTCATGAGCCTTCCCAAATGGATCTATCTAGTAGGCAAATAAAAGTCTGAGTCTCAGGGAAGAAGTCAGGTATAGCAGTACTTTTAGGATCCTTAAGCAAACAGCTTAAAACAATGACCAGGTATGGTACTCTGAAGGGGAATAGTCATGTAAAAAAAGAGAAAAAACTCAAGGTTTAAACTTATTCTATTTAAAGGACAGGCAAAGAAAGAGCCCCTAAGAAGCATGAGATAAGTAGAACAAACAGGAGAAGAGCAAAGGGATTCAGGTTTCAAGAAGGGTCTGATCAAAGGTGTCAAAGGTAACAGGGTCTAGAAAGCAGCACTGATCAACAGCACGGGTACAGTGGGTGCTATTCATTTTCCAAGATCAATAAGAGAGAGGCAGATAAATGTGGGGTGGACAGGAAGTTAAGATAAGTTACTTGAATTTTCTCAATTAACTAGGTACAAGGTTGCTGGAAATGTTTGTGGCCCCTAGGAAATCTCCATCCTCAAATCAGTGGGTCTTTGATGGCAAGGAGGGCATAAGACCCAGTCTTAGTATTTCACCTATTCCTACCACACTAGACCAAGTGAATCAATTTTTCATCCTTACTAACCCACTAAAAAAAAAGCAGAAGCAATTTGGAAATCTTGTCACTTAAAAAGAGATTTTAAAAAGTTTAACCAAAAGCACTAGCTACCACAGGACCACCACCTGAGTTAAAGATGAAGTCCTAGTTGCAGGCTGTGATGGTCTCACTGAGCATCCCGTCTTGTCAGTCAAAGGTCTGCACAGTCTTTACAGATCTGTCATCTGGGATCTCAAGCGCAATCTATAACAGGAAAAGAACACGAATTAAAAAAGGAACTGGCAGAAAAATTGCAGGCACATGTGAATGTGTGTTAAGTGCTTGAAAATACCTTTTAAACAACTCTAGTCACCTTCTAATAAAAAAAGAAGTTGAAGCTGAGGGAGAAGGTAGTTATCACTGAAAGTTCTAAGACTGGGAGCTGACAAATGATAAAGGAGTGTCAAGATTTGGAGTAAGCTGAAGCTGCAGACCAAGAATCTGCTGTATGTCACTTTGTGTTATTTCCTCCAAGGTGCTCAGCTGGAGATTTATGGGACAGATTCAGGATTAAGGTCTTGACAGGCATTGGGGTCTGAGGCAAGGAAACACAGGGCATCTGGATATTGATAAATCATGAGGTCTATGCTGGGAAGGAAAGTAATGGCAGGAGGGTTGAGAGGGAAAATGAAATATAAGAGCAGATATGGACCATGTAAGGGTATATAGGTGCAGGGGAAAAGATGTTGCAACCACAAAGAGTAATGGAATCTAATTTTCTGCTGTAGTTAATGTTTTTATGAATGATGAGAAAACTCTAGACAGTCTAGGCTGGGATTTCTGTATTTCTGATGTTCTGCCTTCTACTCCACAATGACCAGTAACAGCCAACTAAATGTTGAAAAGTCAGATCTACCCTTATAATCAAGACAATTTGAATAAATACCTATTAGTTTTTTCTTAACTTTAATTCTAATAAACTATCAATCTGCCATATCTACAGTAAAATTATTCTCCAAATACACAATTATTATCCTATAAATACCATCATTCTGCTCTTCTTTCCCTCATTTTTCTCTCTCCATATGGTTTGCAGGATATTTTACTAAGACAGTGTATAAATAATAATAGTCAAAATAACTAGTAATATTAATACTTATTCTGCCAAATACTTGACATGAATAAATCTATCTAATCTTCAAGACACCCTATAAATCAGATATTATAGCTATTTTAAAGATGCAGAAACCAGTTTACTTAGGTTAAGCAAGCTGCCTGAGTCCACATAGATGGTAAGCAGTGTAATGAGGGATTTAAAGCCAGCTTCTTTTGACTCAAGAGCTGAGCTCTCAGCCATTACTGCTAACTATATTCCTTTTCTCTGTTTCTAAGAAGATATGGCCTAGTGGAGTTATGTGCATTCACAAGTAATCAGCTTGATTTGGTAAGTGCCAATGAGAAAGGTCTCTTTTTTCCAGACTCAATATTTTTAAAAAATCTATTTCCTAACTAATTTTTGAGTTGTATTAGATTCAGACTTTTGAGAATTACATTAGTAAATGGACATAGAAAGGGGAAAAGAAAGTCCTAAACTACTAAATATGAAATGCACTACTTCAAATCAGCATAAATTTCTATATTAATAGGTAGAGCCTCTACTCCCCCATACAACAAAGTACCAGAATTTGTCTATTGTCAATAAAATCTTTTCAGCATTATTTTTCACTTGATTCAGTGCAGATTTCCCAACCAGTACATCACCCTCACTAATTAATACTGTACCCTGCAGTCAGATGCAAGTTCTGTTATATCTTCCAGTGTCCCAATACATAATAAAACTAAATGGCTGTCCCCCACTCTCCCCGACATAGGCCATCCTATGTCCCATCTTCTGCACGGTCTTGATTTGTGACTAGGTATGAGGGGCCTGCCCCTCGTTCAGGCATCAACTAAAGAATCCAACTCACTGAGGGACATGTGTGTTCAGGGAACAGTTCAGTGTTGGAAGGCACTAGCAGTGCCTGGCTCTTGTAGCAGCATGAAAGAAAGGAGGCAGGAGAAAAGACCAGGATTCTATCCTACATGGGAGTAGGAACTAGCAACCACTCCATTATTCTTGCCTGGAAAATGCCATGGACAGAGGATCCTGGTGGGCTACAGTCCATAGGATCACAAAGAGTTAGACGTAACTGAAGTGACTTAGCATGCACGCACGAACTTCTGCACATAGCTTTCGGTGGCATAATTTCCCTGAATTAACCCCTAAGTTGATGATGGTATCTATTAGCCCCTTTTCCCTTTTTAATGAATCCTAAAAGAGATATTGTGGATCACAAAAAAACAATGGAAAATTCTTTAAGAGATGGGAATACCAAACCACCTTAACTGCCTCCTGAGAAATCTGTATGCAAGTCAGGAAGCAACAGTTAGAACGGGACATGGAACAGACTGGTTCCAAATTTGTAAAGGAATACATCAAGGGTGTATATTGTCACCCTGCTTATTTAACTTATACGCACAGTACATCATGTGAGATGCAGAGCTGGATGAAGCACAAGCTGGAATCAAGATTGCCGGGAGAAATATCATTAATCTCAGATATGCAGACGACACCACCTTTATGGCAGAAAGTGAAGAACTAAAGAGCCTCTTGATGAAAGTGANGGTTATCACACACCAGGTAAATGGCAGAGCTGAGATGCATAGGCTTTTATCTGGACCAATTCCTTCAGCAATGATTGCTGAAAATGCTAACATTCGAACCTCTAGAATGCGGGATTGAATGCGGGTGACATCTTCATGAAGGACTACAGCTCACATCAGGGTGCCTAAGTTCTTCAAGATGTAATTACAGATGATGATTTTAGTACAAGGTACAGTTTTTCCAAGTCATCACTAAACACCTTATTCATATGTTATATAAGCAGTCAGCCACGGACAGAGGAGCCTGGTGGGCTACAGGCCACAGGGTTGCAAAGAAGTCAAATGACTTAGTGACTAAACAACAACAACTAAAGGAGAACACATCTATATGAAAACGTATGAATATCATTCATTCATTCAACACGTACTCACTGGGAAGGGAGCCATGTGCCTGGTTCATCACTAGGCATCAGGGTGCAGGGACCACACATTTTCTTCACCAGTCTGAAACATTTCAGAACCAGTTGTTTTCTGATGAGCAGATTATATTTCCCAATATTTACTCCTTTCTTGACACCTCTACATTTCCAGGAAGGACTTGGTTCACAGGAGGAAGCACACATTACCTCAATCCCTGGAAGCAAGTGTCTTTGCCAAATACCGAAACAGGCTCCAATGAGTGTTCTATAATAACCCATTGTTCCACTTGTCATTTCTCTTTTCCTCCAGGAATATAAAGTGATTCTTCCCTTCTCATCGTCCCGCATAGCCCAGCCCCACCCCATCCCAAGACTTCTGACCTGACCATCCTCTCGTCTCCAGGAATGCACTGGCCCGGTAGCACGGGCATGAGCCTTGTCCTTCATCTCGGTCCTGCTGTGCCTTGCAGGAAGATCTGTTGGGTGCTCTGAAGTTTACCTAGCCGGTGTTCCGACGTTACAGAACTAACAAACCGTCCTGCTAAGAGTATCCTTTGGCTGAAAGGCGCCAACGTCATTAAGTGTTTGTTTGACCATTGTGTAANGATGACACCACCTTATGGCAGAAAATGAAGAAGAACTAAAAAGCCTCTTGATGAAAGTGAAAGAGGAGAGTGAAAAAGTTGGCTTAAAGCTCAACATTCAGAAAACGAAGATCATGGGCCATACAGTCCCATCTCTTCATGGCAAATAGATGGAGAAACAATGGAAACAGTAACAGGCTTTATTTTCTGGGCTCCAGAATCACTGCAGATGGTGACTGCAGCCATGAAACTAAAAGACGCTTGCTCCTTGGAAGAAAAGCTATGACAAACCTAGACATCATATTAAAAAGCAGAGACATTACTTTGCTGACAAAGGCCTGTGTAGTTAAAGCTATGGTTTTTCTAGTGGTCATGTACAGATGTGAGAGTTGGACCATAAAGAAAGCTGAGTGCCGAAGAATTGATGCCTTTGAACTGTGGTGTTGGAGAAGACTCTTGAGAGTCCCTTGGACAACAAGGAGATCCAACCAGTCCATTCTAATGGAGATCAGTCCTGAATATTCATTGGAAGGACTGATGCTGAAGCTGAAACTCCAATACTTCGGCCACCTGATGTGAAGAATTGACTCATTAGAAAAGAACTTGATGTTGGGAAAGATTGGAGGTGGGAGGAGAAGGGAATGACAGAGGATGAGATGGTTGGATGGCATCACCAAATCAGACATGAGTTTGAGCAAGCTTCGGGAGTTGATGATGGATAGGGAAGCCTGGCAGGCTGCAGTCAATGGGGTTGCAAAGAATCAGACACAACTGAGTGAGTGAACTGAACTGAAAATAGGAAAATTAATAAAATTTACCACATGGGGTTGTTGTAAGGATTACATTAAATTATGTATGCAGAGCACTTAGCACAGAGCCTAGTACATAACAGACAGACTGTATCTTTGTTTTTACATTGAGCAAAAAGTGGTCTTATTTGAAGAAGTCAGTTCTAAGAGGAATTCAAACATTCAATCCTTCAAACCAAACCTAAACCATTTTATGCTTGGACTATTTCACCCTGGGTGAAGGGCGACTTCCAGGCATTTGAAAGCTCTGATGTCCCTCTGGCAACCCAGGAGCATCCTGGAGCCAAGATCCTAATGATTTAAGCAATAATAAATCCAGAGATAGGTCATTCAATTTTCTTTTAAATGCAGATCATAAAAGAAGGAGGGATATTTGGGTCAAGATGTACTGAATCTGAAAGCTTTGGAACATGTTTGTAGCAGTTCACTTGATCCAGCCCCACACTGCATTTTCTCTACCCCAGTGTTTAGAGGGGTGGGTATTTGAATCTTGGGCAATATCCTGCTTTCCTTCTGCCTCTGAAAATGCTCTATGTTATACTTGCATAGTGCTTTTGGTCTACCTAGGAATCCCACATCTATTTTCTTTCTTCAACCTCTCAAAACCCTCTGACTTAAGAATGAAGGATGTGTGTTTAGTCGCTCGGTCATGTCCAACTCTTTGCGACCCCATGGACTGTAGCCCACCCGATTTCTCTGTCCATGGCATTCTTTAGGCAAGAATACTGGAGTGGGTTGCCATTCCCCTCTTCAGGGGATCTTCCTGACCCAGGGATTGAACCCAGATCTCCTGCTCTGCAGGCGTATTCTTTACCATCTGAGTCACCAGAGCCCTCATGAAGAAAAGATAGAATGTGCCTATTTGACAGAAGTGGAAACTGAAGTCTAGAAAGTGATATGATTTGTTTAAATTCCCAAATAGAGTTTTCCAAAGAGCCCAGACTAAAAATGTTGACTCTTGACTCCAACTGGACCTCACACCTGCCCAGGGGATTCTCTGTGGCCAGAACACATTCCTAGGATCCAAGCACTTGCCTGTAGGATGCTGCAGATTGGTATGCAAGCTTGGTGGGCTCTGGCTGATCTTGCTGAGGGAACCCTTCAATCTGAATAACAATCAACAAGATTTTAAAGAAATTTGGGCCAATTTCCTGGAAGTCTATGATTAATCTAATTGCTGGGTTTTCCTCTGTTTTTGTCTCCCACTGTTAATTTCATTTATTTTTCTCTTTCTTCCCCGACACAGACTGCCTTGTCTCTGTGTGTGCGGTTTTGTCACTGTTTGTTATTTGTCCGTACATAGTTTATCATTGGCAATGCTTTCAATGGGATTGTTGTACTCTGTGTTTGGGGAGGGAGAATCTTTCAATAGAGACAACATCATGCAGCATGAAGAAAAAGCACTGGGCTGAATTTCAGAGGCCCTTTTGGAAAGCCTAGCTTTACAGATACCTGCTGTGCCTCCCTGGCTTTTCAGATACCCAGCTACCGAACAGCGAACAGCGGAAGAGACCTGATTCTCCTGGCCCCTCCCTCTGTTAAAGAACATCTAAGATTGAGTAAAAAGCATGGGGGCGGGGTGCGGGGGGTGTGCCATGCTTCCAGCTGTTATGAATAAAGGAATAAATTTGGGTCCAATATCATAGAAAATGCCTCCTTTCAATAAAGGATTTCTGTTCTCTAGAGCAGGGATCCCCAACTTCCAGTATCTAATGCCTGATGATCTGCGGTGGAGTTGATATAATAATAATAGAAATAAAGTGCACAATAAATGCAACATACCTGAAGCATCCTGAAACCAGCCCTCTTACCCCAGTCCATGGAGAAATTGTCTTCCATGATACCAGTCCCTAGTGCCAAAGAGGTTAGGGACTGCTGCTATAGAGGACACAGCAAAGAAGACAGAGCAGTGATGATGGATGTCAGAACCAAGTGAATGAAGGCACTCCAATACTTGGATTAAGACAGAAGTTAGGAAATGAGGTGTAAAGAGATCAGAAGAGTAAAGGAAAGAATTGCCCCTGGCCATGTTTGAGAAGACTCCTGAGAGTCCCTTGGACTGCAAGGAGATCCAACCAGTCCATTCTGAAGGATATCAGCCCTGGGTTTTCTTTAGAAGGAATGATGCTAAAGCTGAAATTCCAGTACTTTGGCTACTTCATGCGAAGAGTTGATTCATTGGAAAAGACTCTGATGCTGGGAGGGATTGGGGGCAGGAAGAGAAGGGGACGTCAGAGGATGAGATGGCTGAATGGCATCACGGACTCGATGGACATGAGTCTGAGTGAACCCCGGGAGTTGGTGATGGACAGGGAGGCCTGGCGTGTTGCGATTCATGGGGTTGCAAAGAGTCAGACATGACTGAGCGACTGAACTGAACTGAACTGAATGGCACTCATCTCACACCCTAGCAAAATAATGCTCAAATTCTCCAAGCTAGGCTTCAACAGTACATGAACTGAGAACTTCCAGATATTCAAGCTGGATTTAGAAAAAACAGAAGAACCAGAGATCAAATTGCCAACATCCGCTGGATCATCGAAAAAGCAAGAGAATTCCAAAGAAGCATCTACTTCTGCTTCATTGACTACACTAAAGCCTTTGACTGTGTGAATCACAACAAACTGGAAAATTCTGTAAGAGATGGGAATACCAGATTACTTTATCTGCCTCCTGAGAAATCTGTATGCAGGTCAAGATGCAACAGTTAGAATCAGACATGGGACAATGAACTGGTTCCAAATGGGAAAGGAGTACATCAAGGCTGTATATTGTCACCCTGTTTATTTTACTTACATGCAGGGTAAATAATGTGAAATGCCAGGCTAGATGAAGTACAAGCTGGCATCGAGATTGCAGGGAGAAAATATCAATAACCTCAGATATGCAGATGACACCACCCTTATGGCAGAAAGTGAAGAGGAACTAAAGAACCTCTTGATGAAGGTGAAAGAGGAGAGTGAAAAAGCTGACTTAAAACTCAACATTCAGAAAACGAAGATCATGGCATCCAGTCCCATCACTTCATGACAAATAGATGGGGAAACAATGGAAACAGTGACAGACTTTATTTTCTTGGGCTCCAAAATCACTGCAGATGGTGACTGCAGCCATGAAATTAAAAGACGCTTGCTCCTTGCAAGAAAAGTTATGACCAACCTAGACAGCATACTAAAAAGCAGAGACATTACTTTGCTGACAAAGGACTCTACAGTCAAAGCTATCGTTTCTCCATNCTCCAAAATCACTGCAGATGGTGACTGCAGCCATGAAATTAAAAGACGCTTGCTCCTTGCAAGAAAAGTTATGACCAACCTAGACAGCATACTAAAAAGCAGAGACATTACTTTGCTGACAAAGGACTCTACAGTCAAAGCTATCGTTTCTCCATAGTCATGTATGGATGTGAGAGTTGGACCGTAAAGAAAGCTGAGTGCTGAAGAATTGATGCTTTTGAACCATAGTGTTGGAGAAGAGTCTTGAGAATCCCTTGGGCTGCAAAGAGATCAAACCAGTCAATCCTAAAGGAAATTAGTCCTGAATATTCATTGCTGAAGCTGAAGCTGAAGCTCCAAAACTTTGGCCACCTGATGCAAAGAACTGACTCACTGGAAAAGACCCTGATGCTGGGAAAGATTGAAGGTGGGAGGAGAAGGGGACCACAGAGGATGAGATGGTTGGCTGGCATCACCGACTTGATGAACGTGAGTTTGAATGAGTTCTGGGAGTTGGTGGACAGGGAAGCCTGGCATGCTGCAGTCCATGGGGTTGCAAAGAGTTGGACATGACTGAGCGACTGAACTGACTGATGGCTGCCCTTGTTAGAAGAACCAGCGGTGTCAGAGAGGCCTGCGGGGGCAGGGGAGAGGAAGCTGCTGTAATTTACCAAGCAGGTGGATGAGTGAGGCCACTTTTCTGCCACCTGTTTCTGCTAACTTGGTCACACCTAGCTAGGAAGTGCAACCAGTTGCTGACTCTCGGACACAGGAGAGCAGAGATTAGAGTCTGGTCTCACAAAGGAGCATCAGAAACACTCAGCTTGGTGGGTGTATCAGTGGCATTGTTACTAAGACTGAGGCCTGAGGAAAGTTTGAAGTTTGTTATTTGGCAGCCTGTCACCTGAAGACCCCTGGTGTCCTCCCCACAGCCTGCCACCTACAGGTCCTATTCATATCCCATGGAGTTCCTGGAGAAATATGCCATGAGGCCAACCAAGGTTGCTGGTTTTTCATTCAGCCTGACTTCTATTCATCTCTGAAGTCTGGAGATGTCCTTTCTTACCAACTACCTACCAGAAAGCTGGAGAGGCATGAACGACTTCGTTGGTAACCCCGGAGGCAGTAATAAAAACGGGTCTTAATATTAGGTCCTCAATGTATGCTGTCTTATATCTTTGTTCCTCACCCTCACTCTTGTGATGAGTATTTAAATTATAATAAGGACCAGCTACATAGTTTTCAAGGCCCAGCCTAGTTCAGAATAAAGATACAGGCACCTTGTTAAAAAAAAAAAATGAAAAATTTTAGGATGGCGAGAGCAGAGCATTAAAGTGAAGGTAGGGTCCTTCTAAGCAGGGGCCCTTTGGGGATGCAGAGGTTACATGCTTATGAAACTAACCCTCTTATGATTTTAACTAAGATAGAGAGATGTCAAGTAATTTCCCCAAGATGAAGAAGCAAATAAGCTGAGGGTCTATCTAACTGCAGAGCCTGAACTTTTGACCACTCTGCAAAATTAGCTCAAGCTAGATCGATGGTGAATGGTGAACCCTCAGCCTTGCCAGCTCTCCTTGTTCTAAGCAATTGCAGGAGGAGCTGGCTGGCCCCACTCAAGGGGCCTCAGCCTGGTTGTGCTGTAAGCATGCTCAGGAAGCTATGGGCATAGGGGTTCCAGGGTTCCAGCCACTCTCAAGGCAGCACCTGATACTAGACCACACTGCCTCATTCTAGAAGCAACAATAGCTGCAAGATCAGCAGTAACAGTCAGGAGCAAACCTGCACATCTGGAAATGGCTTGCTCAGTTGAACCACAGCCTCCCCTTGGTCCGATGAAGAGGGGCCCTACCCTACGAAACTCATTTCCCCTCTCCAGGCTGTGCACCTGCTGGCTTCCATGGCTCCAATCGCTCATTTGTTTATTTTTCCAGAAAGACAATGACAGAGATTGTGCAGGGGTCTTCTATTTCTTTCTCTGAAATTTCTTGTCCTGGAGCCCCAGTTTCTCGTCTCCATTTTTCTCCCAGGAGCTGAGAGCTCTCTGTATCTCCACATATCAGCTGTTGAGATGTGGAAGGAGGCTGGCTGTGGGCTGCCTCCCCTCCCCTCCTGCCCTCTGGGATCTTGCATCTTCCCCTCAGAAGCACACAGGTGAAGGCTGTCACCAGAATGCCCACTAACTGGACTCTGTGACACCGCATATGTGCCACGGGGCACCGTCACAGACTGGACCTGGTGTAAAGGCAGGAGGCCATCACAGCTTTTATCTGGAAGAGGAGGAAGATTTGGCAGTGGTGTGAGGTCACAGAGAGGGTTAACCTGGTCATCTGTTGAGCGCTGAAGATACAGCAATCACAAGACAGAGGTGGCTCCCCCGATCCTAGAGCTCATGGCCTAGTAGACAAGATGGATGGCAAATACATAATTTGACAAATACTTAGTAATACTTGTGAGAAGAGATGGGAAAACAAGATGATATGGAAGTGTGCACAGAGATGGCCCACTCTAGTCAGAGAGGTCAAGAAAGGCCTGAAGAAATGACATAAAGCAGAAACCTCCATGATCAACAGAAGCTGGATAATAAATAGGGTGATATAGGTGACTGGAGAGGGATCCTACTAGGAAAAAAAATTATTATATAATATCTAGGGTTTCTTTGTAACTCCCATTGTACTTAGGTGTATTCCTCTGAGCATGCACAATAATGCAAATCAGAAAAATACTATGCTTTACAGACATATTTTTAAAGAAGAAAACAGTGACCCTAAGCCAGGAATGTGGCTGGTGCTTGCCTTAGTGCTTCCAAAGAGGGTCACCGGAAGAATGCTGCTTCAGAAAGTGCTGGCTCAGTTGAGAGGGAGAGAGGAAAAGAAGATGGGAGAGTAGGATAAAACAAGAAACGGGCTTGAATTGAGTGGGGCTGGAGGGGACAACAGAGCCAGGCAATAGGGAAGGGCCCCATGAGGAGGAATGAGAGCGCTGAAGCCCCGGTTCTCAACCCTCCTGGGGGGAGAAGTAGCAGGTAGAGCTTAGAGACTTCAGCAAAGGCACCCACGCAGCCTTTCCTCAGAAGCACAGCCATCCCTTCTTTAGGGGAATCAATGCTAAAAGTCGGGCCAGCCATGAGCAAAGGCCGCTCCCTCTGGTCTGTGTAGCTCTGTCAGTGTTCTCACTTTGCATGAGGATGCGAGTGGTTTCTGCAGGAGTGGCATGAAGATTAAGGGAGAGGATGCTTGCAGAGTGCCTAACAGGGTGCTTAGCATGTAGGAACCAGTCCAGGGTGTCAGCTCCTTCTAACATTATGGAATGAGGGGGAAAAAAAAAACAACGTAGGAGTTAGAATGACCTAAGTGTAAAACCTTCTTGTCTCACTAGTTTTGTGGTCTCAAGCTGATAGGTTAACCTTTTGGAGCTCTACTTTCATCATCTATAAAATAAAACAAGGATGATAGCAAAAGGCTATGGGAAAGGCTTTGGCACACAGTTAATAATTATATTCTTCTTTATTTTCTCTTAATGTTTTAATCTGTTTGTAAATTGACCCCATGTCAATATTTGAGAGAATGAGGGTCTTTGTACCAGTGGTTTGCCATCCTCTTGACGTTCCTTCTAAAGGACCACAGGTCCAGCCTGGAAGATGAAGAGTTCCCACGTCCACTGTCTGCAGTTCGCAAAGTCCATCCATATGCTTCACAAACTGCAAATCTCAGAATGGTCTCATAAACGGACCTGGAGATGGGAGTTATCATCTGCATTTTATGGAGAAGAAAACAAGCTCAGAGAGGTCTATTTACTCCAAATTATTAAATTCTATTTATTCTATCCAATCCTGCAAGAGAATATACCCATTTATCAGTTGAAAAAAAAAAAAAATCAAGAAGGGTCTTCCAAGATCCTGGAGTATATCATGCTTTTCACTTCAGTCGTGTCTCATTCTTTGTGATCCTATGCATGGTAGCCCTCCAGGCTCCTTGGTCCACGGGATTCTCTAAGCAAGAATACTGGAGTGGGTTGCCATGCCCTTCTCCAGGGGCTCTTCCCGACCCAGGGATTGAATCTGTGTCTCTTACCTTTCCTGCATTAGCAAGCAGGTTCTTTACAACTAGCACCACCTGGGAAGTCCCTGGGGTGTATAGGCAGAAAAAAGTTAAATGAAGTTCCTTATGATAATCTTTTGATAAGGACCTATTTGGGGTAGATTGGATTGCTGAAGGGGGTTAGGTAGGGTGGAGAGGAGGAATGGATGGATTGAACTAGTTCATGTTCTGTAGCCCTTGACTTTCAGGAAAAATGGGGTCCCAGAGAGATCTAGAAGGGCTAGGAGTACCTGTGGGGACAGGCAGATCTCAGTTTTCGGCCACAAGAAGTCAGTGCAAGCCCTAAATGCTCCTCCTGGCTCCTCCCTCCCTCCCCAACCAGAGTCTGCCTGCCAGCTAATCCCTGGGGGGCCACTGCTCACCCTCCCACCTGGGCTCCATCCAGTCCTCCCCTGCTCTCGCCAGGGGTTGGAGTACTGGTGGCCGGCTCCTCCAGCTCGCCTCCATTGGCCTGAGTGCGTCCTAGCCCACTCTGGATATTAGAGCATTCTCTCGTTTGAAAGGCTCCTTTATTTTTAGTGCTAAATCAACAAAGCTGTTACTGTCATTTTCCATCAGACCGTCATCTTCCACGGATTCAAAATTACACTCAGCTGCAAACTATTGACACTCCTCTTAACAAAAAAATGGTTTTAATAAATCTTTACATTAGCCTATGAGATAAAAAAAAATCTTTACCATGAAATATACAAGTGTATAAGTGTTTTATGAAAGTTTTATTAACTTTACAAAAGAAAAATTGGCAGTGGACCATGAACATCCTGTACTCCTAACACGTGGTTATAAATTACATGTTCTTTCCAATAACATCTGAAAAAGAGACTGTAATTTAAATTTCAAAACCACTTGGCATACCTACTATATAGTGCTGACATGAAGTAAAAGGAGGAACTAGAGAGGCCCAGACAAAGAAGGGAAATATAAAGACGTCCTTAGCTAAAAAGCTGCTGATGGGTACAATCCCCCTCCAGCTGGACAGGGATCAAGTACTTGCTTGTCATATCATTCAATGCACTGTTCATTCTGGGATTCTTCCTTTCAACAAAAAGAGAACTTAAGTGCTAGTAATCATCGCTTGCAGAACTTTATCTCCCAGATACCTTCTTTATGTCAAGATTTCTCAATGACCACTGCTCTGGCAGAGGGATCAAAGTTGTTATTAAACACAAATACAATTCTCAGCCCGTGAGGGAGGTGGGAGCGGTGATGCTCCCTCTCTGGGATGGAAGCTACCCTGGCCTTAATGCTTTTTCATTTTCTCTGAGACTTTGAAATAAAGTTCCTATAGTGTCTGTCCGATGTGGGGCTTGGATACCAGCTTTTCTTTGCAAGTGAGTGCTTGAGTGTCAGGAAGACTTTAAGAAGTTAAAGACACCCAGTGGGATGCCTGCCTTTTGGAGAAGCCACAGGAAAGTGAGCTGATGGCAGGGAATTCGGCTGTCACCTGCCAAGTTCAGTCTTTGGGGAAAGCAGATACTCGCCAGGATCCCTGCAGCACGGAGCCTGCTTTCCAGATAGCAACAGAGTAGAGAGGCATAATTTGAAGTCATACAAACTTGGATTCAAGTTCAGTTATGATAGTTATTATGCGATCCTCAGTGAGGTCCTTCCTCTGTCCCTTCTCTTGGAGTCATACTGAGAATGTCTGAATGTCCGAGGCAGCCTCCTATGGTGTACAAGCTCACCATTCACAGGCCTGAAAATGTGGCCTAAAGATCATTCCTTCCAGATCCAAGAACTTAACATCTGTTGGAAATGGTCCATGACAGATAGAAGAAGGGATAGGGGCCCTCTATGGCGGTCCCTGAAGGCATGATCTTCCAGGGCTTGAGATTTTGCAACTTCATTCAAGGCCTTGAATCTTCCAGTTTGCCACCGACAAAATCTCAGCCTCAGGGAAGTGTCCCTGAGTTAGGGGCCCCAGGCCAGGGAGTTCAGCACTCAGAAAACAAGACTGGGGAACCCTCTCAGTTGGGTGATAGGTGGCACTGGCAGCTCCAGCAGGGCTTCTAAGTAGAGAGCCAGGGACCAGGTCTTGGAAAGAGTCCTTCAAATCATTCATCTCTACGGTAGAAAAACTTGAATAGGTTTCCAGTCGATGAAGGGCATTCTTAGGGTTCTTTCAGAAATACTGGAGATGGAAGAATCGTGCTAACACACCTGCCTTTTTGCCTTGCACCATCATTTGTGTGATTATTTTTGAACCTATTTTCTTAGTTGTTGGATTAGTTCATGAAATAAACTGAAAAAGAAAAGCCTCACACGGGAGTAACCTTGGAGAATTGACTATGGGGGCATCCAGAAGGCCCTGCTTCCCATTACAAGAGGGAAATATGTGCCCTTGATGGAAAAACACAACTTTTGACCAAATAAATTATTTTCTTCCAGTTCAAAATAAGTGACGGTTCTTACAAAGTGGAACTTGCCCCCTTTCCAAATGTGTCAAAGGAAAATGGCATGTGTCTTGGATGCAGAATTACAAGGACATCATGTTAATCTGCTGGGGTCTCACTGCCCCCTGATGGGAAGGCAGACAGGCGATGGAGGGGCCACCACAGTGCTGGGGGCAGCTGTGACTGCCTGGAGGTCATGCTCCGGGACCAGGCAGGAGCCGGCAGTGACCAGCCAGGGCTGCCCAAGCTTCATTATGTGCGGAAAATGCACCCAGTGACAAGATGCAGAAGATCTGAGAATCGGTGAGAAAAGTTCATTTGGACTGAAGGGAACTTGATTAGTTTTAAGCCTGGTGTGTTGCTACTGCCTCCCTGACTTCATCTTCAGAATATTGATGAAGAGTCGGAGGAAACGGAGAAGCACAGCAGACCTACCTGGGGATGCCTCACATCTTACTGGCAGGAGCGCAACCGCAGCAAAAGGGCATGGTCACGGCGATGTGGAGAAAGGCGCACTTTTATTGAAGTCTTGCTCTTCCCTGGGCACAGGGGTTAATATATATTATCTAATTGGTTCCTCACAACAATACCCTGAAGGGGTTATTGTGTTTTCTGAACTCTAGCTTGCAGATGAAAAACCCTTTGGCACAGAGAAATAAAATGAGTAGTCCAAAGACACCCAGACTGAGATTTGGACCACATGTGGTCTCTTATATTCCATGGCCTGATCAAGCTTGAATACCCAGTATGTGTGCTCACATCCAGACCTTCACTGGATGTGATCCCTGGCCTGGCCTGCCCTGCCCTCTCCCATTCATCTCCAGATCTAACTAGGGTTGTCTGGAATGCAGAAAGAGGTTGAGCACTGGCCTGGGAATGACCTGAGGGCTGGGCATGTGTTGGGGCATGTGACTGGGTAGGAGCTGATATCAGAAGCTCCTGACATTGGGGAAATCCTGGCACAATAGGTTACCCTCTTCTGGCTGACCTAGCAGGTGGGTGGGACACAGAGACAGGGAAGCCTGGTTGATAGTTTTATCTGAGGGGCCTGTCCAAGGGCAATATCCAAGCCAGCGGGTGGCAGGTGGGTTGGGGGAGGTCAGGATTTGGGGAGAGAAGCAGAACTACTTGGCCTGAAATAGGCCTGACCAGATCATGAGAGGGCCCATATCCCAGATGAAGGCTGGTGTTAGGACAAATAATTGTCACAGAGCCTTGGCACCAAGGTCCAAGGCTGATTCTCAGGGTTAGATTCAGATTATGTGCCATAGGGCTGTGATGCTGTGAACACAGGGCCTTTGAGCCCCATGGGGACACAAAGTCAGCAATGGAAGAACAGCAAGGACTTGTTCCTAAGATTCCTTCTGCAAACAGGCTGTGTTGAAGGAGGGGAGCATGCGGAGGAGATAACACTTGTTAAACCCCTACTGGGGACTTCCCTGGTTGCTCCAGTGGCTAATACTTTGGGGCTTCCCGTGCTGGGGGCCCAGGTTTGATCAGGGAACTAGATCCCTCATGCCATAACTGAAAGTTCTCATCCCACAACTGAAGAACCTGCATCAGGACTTCCCTGCTGGTCCAGTGGTTAAGAATCTGCCTTGCAATGCAGGGGACTTGGGTTCAATCCCTGGTCGGGAAACTAAGATCTTACGTTCCAAGGAGCAACTAAGCCTTTGTGCCAAAATTCCAGAGCCTGTACACTCTGGAGCCCATGAGTCATAACTGAAGAGTCTTTGCTCAACTAAAAGATCCTGCATTACGCAGTGGAGATCCTGCACACTGCAACCAAGACCCAGTGCAGCCAATTTAAAAACAAACAAAAGCACCTTCTGTGTGCCAGGAGTTGCACAAAGAATTTGATGGACATCATTTCATTCAATCTTTTCCACAACCCAGTGTCCTAATGTATGGTCTGGAAAATGTAGATACAGTAGCTGGATAGGGAAAGAGGACTGATATATACTCAGTAGCAGCTAGTTTGTACTTATGGCCTTCCATAAAATATCTTATGTATTCTTTTAAATATATGTGTGTGTGTACACGTAAGATGGGGCTTAAACCAGCTTGCCAATGCAGGAGACAGACACGGGTTTGATCCCTAGGTCAGGAAGATTCCCTGGAGGAGGGCATGACAACCTACTCCAGTATTCTTGCCTGAAGAATCCCATAGACGGAGGACCCTGGTGGGCTACAGTCCATAGGGTAACAAAGAGTCAGACATGATGGAAGTGACTTAGCATGCACACAAGCAAGCACACGTAAGATACATACCCTCACTTAATTCTCTGAGAGCTCTAGTATTCCCATTTTGTAGATGAGGAAGAGAAGACTGGAAGGAGTTCAGGATTTGCTCAAGGTCATGCAGCTGATTAGCACCAAACTTGGGATTCAAACTCAACTCTTTCTGGCTCCCAAATCAGTGTGCCTTTCATCTCACTGGGTGGCAGGTGGGAAGAGGAGCAACCTGGAAGAAAATGTTCTTCTCCCCACAGGCACTTACTCATTTTCAACACTTTTCTCTGCCCTCACCTTGTCATCTTAAGCCCCATGTCCTCCCCCTTCCCCATCTCTAGCCCACATTAGCCAGCAAGACCCCATAGCTCTGGTTAGGACAGAAAACCTCATTCAAGAACTGAAACCCAGGCAGTAGCTCCTCTGTGTGTTTGTGAAGTGCTCAGAGCGTCAGGGCCCAGTTCTCAGCACAGACCTCAGCTCATCTTTCTTCTTGAGACTGGTCTCCATGTGGGGGAGGAGGAGGGGAGGATGTGGGAGCAGGGCTTTCCCTGTTAAGAAGGCCAACAGGGAAGGAACATGAGCCAGAAAGCAACTCACTTCGAGATGCAAAGCTCAAATGTTAAAACTCTCTCTTACTCTCCAGCAGAGGTTTTCAATTTTCAGTTTTCAACACTAGATATAACTCTTAAAATGAAACTCTACCTGGAAGCCCAACATATAAAACACATCAAAGAGATGCTATTTTTGTTGACTTGGAGGGTAGTGGTGCAGCCAGAGGTCCTAACCACTAAGTCCCCCTCCCTTGAACCACCTTCCAGGACCTCAGGACTTCTTTGAATCCAGATTGGAAACTAAGGATCTGTCCCATGATGCTAATACATAAATAATTAGGGCACAAGGACACTAAAGCCCTAATTTTGTTGGGATGCCTAGGTCCCTGTGGAGTAGGTTAACCCTGTGTACCCTGGACACAGGCCATGCCTCTTCAAAGGCTAAGGAAGGAAAAGTGAACTCACATTTACTGAGCAGCTAGTTGGTACAAAGCATCTTTTTTGTACATGAAAGCACAGCCTCAATCATTTTGCACACAAGTCTTCTGAAGTAGGACTTTATCCCCATATCCCATTTCTCGGATGACATAACTCTGAAGGGTTAAGTGACATGACCCCACATCATTTAATCAGCAAATGATCAGCACAGGAATTCCAAACCATACCCTTTTATACAAAGAAATATGTGCTGTGCTAAGTCGCTTCAGTTGTGTCTGACTCTTTTCCACCCTATAGACTGTAGCCAGCCAGGCTCCTCTGTCCATGGGATTCTCCAGGCAAGAATACTGGAGAGGGTTGCCGTGCCCTCCTCCAGGGGATCTTCCCAACCCAGAGATAGAAACCACGTCTCCTGCATTGGCAGGCAGGTTCTTTACCACTAGTGCCACCTGGGAAGCCTACAAAGGAATATGCTTGATGCCAAACCTGTGCTAAGGGGCATTTTATCTTTCACAAGGGTGCAGAAAGTACCCAGCATCTGCCAGGGCCTCAGAACTCTCCCTCATGGTGCCACATATACTAAAGGATGAGTTACGGGCAAACCTGGTGTTACATGGAGAGCAACGGAGTGGGAGTTGAGAGACTGGCTCTGCCCTGACGAGCCAGACCAGGGACCTCCCTGCTCAAGTTGCAGGGCTGGGCTGAAGACTGGGTAGGTAGGACAAGGCTTTGGAGACTTGAAGCTTCCAAATGAGGAAATTTTGTAGGGTCAATTCTGAATAAGATCATTTGCTAAATCAGTTTCTAACGATCTAATATCCTTCTATCTCAAAAAGTGCATAGTTTTCCACAAATAAACTCCATTAGTGTCCACCTCCTGTCAGCTACAGAAGCCAGCAGCAGGGAACAAGCCAGGGAGTGGAGCCAAAGACACTGCAATGAATTTCTGGCCCCAGCACTTGCTGGTGCTGTGACCCTGAGTAATTGACTCAACCCACCCTTTTTGATCCTCAGTTTTCTCCCTGTGAAAACCCCATCTCACAACACTGTTAAGAAAATTAAAACATGTAAATCTGTACAAAGTGTCAAATGCATATATACAAATAATATGTATATAGTATGTATAAGCCACCTTCCTCAGCTTCCTCCTCTCTACTCTTTAAACAGAAAAATAAATCATTAAAATTAAATAGTTTCTACAAACTCTTATTCATCCTCCAAAACCCAGACTAGTTGTACTTTATTTCAGTAAAATTTCCTTAAGCCTCCAGTACAGAGCTAGAATCACTTCCAAGTTATCTGGGGACTTTGTACTTGCTTCTATGACTCCATGCTATAATTTTACTAACATGTTGTAATTTCTTGTTTTTACATTTGTTTTCCCCTAATAGCCTAAGAACTCTCTAGTGGAAGCCTGGCACATGGGAGTTAGCTATCCATATTTGAGGAGTTGCATTTATAGTTGGTAACGTTTATAGTCGGTAACCCTTGGTAACCTTTATCATCATCTCAGCCAGCATTCCACTGACTCAGAAAATTAGAGGGCCCTTCCTCCACCCAAATGTCCATGAACCCTCTTTTGTGAGGAACAATTCGAGAGGGCCCTCAGGATAAAAGTTTGAGGCTGTTTGTACGTGCACGTGTGCACATGTGTGTATGTGTCTGTGTGTGTGTGTGTGTGTGTGTACCTGCATGCGTGTGTGAATGAATGGGAAAAAAACTCTGGAGCCATCCCTTTTTGGCACTGAACTTCTTGGGCTTTTAAAGAGGGAGGATTTTGCTCCTTTTGATGACTGCCCCCAATAGGATAAAAATAGAATAAAATACCAAGCCTTGCTAGAGGCCAAATTGTTTAAATTCTAGCCCTACTGATGCAAGGAGCGGCTCTGCATCAGGAATCATCAGTAGAGAACTCTGGAAAGAGCAAGGACTTAGTACTCAAGTATTTGGTATACCTCGTCCCCAGGGCAAGCGTGCTCATCTGTAAAATGGGACTGTGGGACCGCCTTGCAGGCCCCGGTCAGGATAAGTGAGGCTTGGCAGAGGACCGGCAAGTTGCCACTCCCTACCCCGGGTTGGTTTCCATGTTGCCTCATGGAATCCTCATAGCCTTTGATTTGGGAGTGTGTAAAAGGTCCCCCAGCAGGTGGGCAGTACAGCTGGGATGGGAAGTCAGATCTGTTGGATCCCAAAGCCTGTGAAAGGTGTCTCTCCTTTATTGGGAAGTCTGAAATGTCTCATTTTGATCCTGATCTTTAGCTTTACAATGGATTTGCCCAGAGTACCTCTCAGCCCATGCTCCAGGCGCCCCCTTTCAGCTCTCCTCTCATGGGCTGGCTCCCTTGACTAAGCTCCACGAGGATGCCTCAAACCAGAAGTCAAGCCCAGGCACTGTTTCATCACAGGAATCTGATCGCTCCCCAGAGCAGCAGCTTCCCAAGCTCTCCTTTTCCCTTATCACGTAGCGTAGAGGGACCGAGGGGCATGACAAAGTCAGAGACGAGTGACTGTTCTGTTGATGCAACAGCAGAGATAGCAGTGCTGGACTGCCACAGAACTGAGGCTCCAGACAAACAGCCTTCCCACCCTCCCTGCCTGAACCGGGCAGACCCCTCCCTAGTGGGTTCATTCCAGCAACTTCTGTGGAGCCAGTGAAATGAGTGCCAGATCCCAGCTGCTCTGTTAGGACACCAAACGCAGAGTGGAGTGGACGCTGGGTGCACTGCCCACACCCCCCTTCAGGGCCAAGTCCTTTCTCTTGGATGTGTCTGCTGGGCTCACGGCTGAGATCCTCTCAGGGACAGTTCTCAGCTACAGGGTACCACCACACGCCAGGTCACATCTCCCCCAGGGAGGCACAAAGACTTGGCCCCTTTCTCCTCATTTGGGACAAATTTGAAGACCTCTCTGAGCAGATTTGACATTAAAGTTCCTTTAAACTTGGGCTGACCTTGAGTTGTGCTGAAACAGCATTGCAAGATCTGGTATCTTCTCAGTAGGGGGACCACGCATCTGTGTTTGTGACCTTCTCAGATAGGTCTATTGTTAAGGGCGCTGTTGTTGTTCAGCCGGTAAGTCATGTCCGACTCTTTGTGACCCCATAGACTGCAGCCCATCTGGCCTCCCTGTCCCTCACTATCTCCTGGAGTTTGCCCAAGTTCATGTCCATTGAATTGGTGATGCTATCCAACCATCTCATCCTCTGCAACCCCCTTCTCCTTTTGCTTTCAGTCTTTCCTAGCAACAGGGTCTTTTCTAATGAGTCAGTTCTTTGCATCAGGTGGCCAGAGTATTGGAGCTTCAGCAACAGTCCTTCCAATGAGTATTCAGGGTTGATTTCCCTTAGGATTGACTGGCTTGTTCTCCTTTCTGTCCAAGGGACTCCTCAGCACCACAATTTGAAAGCATCAATTCTTTGGCGCTCAGCCTTCTTTATGGTCCAACTCTCACATCCACAGTGTTGTACTTAATAACGTCTCTGTCTCTCTCAGCACTCTCTTGGTTTGGATGATGAATTTTTCAGTTATCCTACTTACAAGATACATGGGACATGAGGACTGAGAGATGGGGTTGGAGAAGAAAGTGTGAAGCAAAGTCAGAAGGTCTGGAAGGCTCTTTTGCCTCTTCTCTGGCTTTTCCTCCATGGCCTGTTCTCTCCTAGCAAGTGCCAGACCTGCAGAGAAAGCAGCTTCGCCTGGATCCTCTGCTGCCCCTTTGTTCCCTGGGATCCCCAGATGGAAGACACTTGGCACGGCAGCCTTGATGGGAGCAGCAAAGAGTTAATGCCGCTCTCATGGGGCCAGCAGCAGCCTCATCAGCAGGCCTTGATGCTGATTAAGCAGCTGTGCTCACAGAGGAACAGAATGTATGTGAGTTGTGAGTGAAGGTGAACAAGTGTGGGGGAAGGTGTGTTTGGAAATAAACATGTCTGAGGGGATATGTGCCTGAGTGTGAGCGCATACAAGCAAGTGGTGTACATCTGTGTGCTTTCAAACGTGTGTGATATGTCTGCGTGAAAATGTGTATTTGACTAGAGGTTAATCTATGCCTTTGTAGGACTGTATATAAGTATGTGCATGTGCAGAGGAGTATACAGCCTATGTGAGTGTACAGAAGCATTTTGGAAATTACAAAGCATTTAAAAATAATAGTCATGGTTAAAATGTAGTATATGGACACAAGTAGATGGTTGTGCATATGTTTGCAAATGTATGGATGAGAAGAGCTAGGAAAGGCAGTTTTTGTGGGCATTTATAGAACATCCAGGACGATACTCCTATTCTACAAATGAGGGGACAGGTTCAAAGTCACAAGATAGCCTGTGAAGTAGGTTGACGTATTCTTAGTTCCTCATTCCCTCTCCCATGTGACTTCCTGAGCAGGAGAGTGGGCAGTTTATTTCCCTGTCCCACTGATGATAGCCTTGACCATCTGACCCCTTTGACCAGTGGGATGTGAGTGGTAGGCAAAGGATGCCAGCTAAAAGCCAGGATCTCAAGGGCAGACAGCAAAGAGAAACTAAAGAGCTTCTTGGTGTAGGTGAAAGAAGAGAGTGAAAAAGCTGGCTTAAAACTCAACATTCAAAAAACTAAGATCATGGCATCTGGTCCCATCATTTCACAGCAAATAGATGGGGGAAACAATGGAAACAGTGAAAGACTATTTTCTTGGGCTCCAAAATCACTACAGATGGTGATTATAGCCCTGAAATTAAAAGACATTTGCTCCGTGGAAGAAAAGCTCTGACAAATTAGATAGTGTACTAAAAACCAGAGACATATGATAATTGTTTTTCTCTTTCTGACTTACTTCACTTTGTATAATAGGTTCTAGGTTCACACACCTCATTAGGCCTGACTCAAATGTATTCCCTTTAACATCTGAGTAAGAGTCCATTGTACATATGTACCAAGCTTCTTTATCCATTCATCTGTCAGTGGACATATAGGTTGCTTCCACGCCCTATCCTATACTAACACAGACATATGGGCTCTAGAAAGATGGCACTCGTGAACCTATTTGCAGAGCAGCAGTGGAGACACAGACATTGAAAACAGATTTGTGGACACAGGGAGTGGGTGAGGATGGAGAGAGTGGGAGGTATGGAGACAGTAACATGGAAACACACGTTATGTTATGTCACATAGATAGCCAATGGGAATTTGTTATATGACTCAGGGGAACTCAAACTGGGGCTCATTAATAACCTAGAGGGGTGGGATGGGGAGGGAGGTGGGAGGGATGTTCATGTGGGAGGGGACATGGGTAAACCTATGGCTGATTCCTGTTGATGTTTATTAGAAACCACCACAACACGGTAATTATCCTTCAATTAAAAATAAATAAACAACAACAAAAAAGCAGAGACATTACTTTACCTACAAAGGTCAATATAGTCAAAGCTATGGTTTTTCCAGTAGTCATCTAAAAATGTGAGAGTTGGACCACAAAGAAGGCTGAGCGCTGAAGAATTGATGCTTTCGAATGGTGGTGCTGGAGAAGACTCCTGAGAGTCCCTTGGACTGCAAGGAGTTCAAACCAGTCAATCCTAAAAGAAATCAACCCTGAATATTCATTGGAAGGACTGATGCTGAAGCTGAAGCTCCAATACTTTGGCCACCTGATGCAAAGAGCCAACTCACTGGAAAATACCTTGATGCTGGGAAGGATAGAAGACAGGAGGAGAAAGGGAGGACAGATGGTTAGATGGCATCACTGGTTCAATGAACGTGAGTTTGAGCAAGCTCCAGGAGACGGTGAAGGACAGAGAAGCCTGGGATTCTGCAGACTGTGGGGTGGGGTCACAAAGAGTTGGACATAACTGAGAGATTGAACAACAACAACAACGGATACTAGCGCCTCTGTTATCATTTTGAGAACTTTTCCCAGGGAAGCTGCTGCTCCCAGAAGGATGAGAAACTCGTGGAATCCCCGGATGTATTGTGCAGCTGGGAGTCCACACCAGCAGATCTGAGGCTTGAAGCAGAGCTGCTACAAGCATTTATCAGTCGAATCACAGTCCATCATCTGCACTTCTGTGAAAATGATCATTAATGTTTGTTGTAAGCCGCAGAGATTTTGAAGTGGTCTGTGACAGAAATAGCTTGCTAATATACTTGATGGGACTAGACCTTAGATGGAAGCCTTATAACTAGATTCCTGGGCTTGCCTGAGGACACCAGAGGACACCTGGGTCTCCCATGGGATTGGGATTCAGTTGGTTGAGAGTGTGGTCTAGGCTTTGGAAATCCTGAAAGATCCCCAGGTGAGGTGAATGTGCAGACACATGCCATAGGGGAGACCAGGGCCAAGAGATGGGATGAGAGAGGTAAGTACAGACTTCATGAAGCTTTAAATCCCAAGTCAGAGAGCTTGGACTTTATTCTGAAAGTGACATTGGGCCAGTGAAGGGCTTCAAGGAGGCTGAAGATGTATTCGAAGCCATGTTACAGAAGGATCACCCAGGCAGTCCCAGGGCATTTTTGGATCCCAGGCCCTCACCTAGCTGGGCCCCTGTGTTTTCTGATAACCTCTGCCTGACCAGAGGTGGGAAACAGACTTATACCTAGGAACTCTTTTTGCCTCAGAGCCATTTTCAGAGTGTTCAGTACACACTCAGGTGGCCCCATAGCTGGGAATGACTGTCTCAGAGAGGGGGAAAAAATGGCAAATTTTTCCAGCAACCACATGGCTGCTGCAGGAATCCAGCCCTCACCATTGTCTTACACTGTGTATCACAACCCCTCCACACCTCCTTCCACCAAGACAAGCCCAGCTGGCTCTACTACTGCCCTGCTGGCGAGGGTAGCCTGGATCTGCCTTTCCAGATTCAGCCCCCAATGCAGCTCTCCAGAGGCCTAAACATCTGTTTGCACACACCTGCCATTGCCTTCCTCTGTGCTTCTGAGCACACCAGTCTCTGCCTGACAGTGTCCACCCCTGCCTTCTCCACCTGTTACAATCATACCAGACCTTCACAGCCCTGCTTAGGGCCCCTGTTCTCCTTGAAATATTCCTGGATTTCCATGACCCCAGGCAGAACCTTAAGCCTAACCTTTGTTTCCTGCCTATTTTCCATGTGCGTCATTGATACCCACGTCTTGCTTAGCCTTTGTGAGCCCTTGAAGATCTGGGATCTCAGCTCTCGCATCTCCTCCAGCATCCCTGCCCCAAGCAGTGCCAGACACTGGGGATGCTGGTGCGTGTTTCTCAGATATGACTGAATTCCTCGCCTCATGTCTGGGCTGCAGGGACAGCCAGGGAAGTAGGGTTGGCTGTGTGCCCTGGAGAGTGTTCCAGAGGCATTCTCTCCTCCTACCCGCTCCCCTCACCCCCAGCTGCTCAAGGATGCTCAATCTTTGCCTCCCCTTTGGGCTCAGGGACAGATGCATCTCCTAGAATGTTTTGCCCTCTGCTATCAGGACGAGGGCTGGGCCACTGACAGTTTTCTGGTCCACAGGCCCAAGTGCCCTGGAAGGTCCCAGGCTTTATCTTGTTTATGTCTGTGACCTTCCCTAGGCTCCTCGCTTCTTGACAGTGTCACAGAGCAGGCCTGTTGCTTGGGAAGTATCTGGACTGTGGCCCAACCCGCTCCTTCAGGGACAGGGAAGAGGGACAGTTGTTTATGTTGGTGGGAATTTCAGGCCAGCCCATGGTCAGTCTGCCTTCTAACTCAAAGGTTGGATCTGAAGCTGGGACTGAGTGTGGACAGAAGTCAGAACATTAAGGTTACGTAGAGCAGAGAAGAAGCTAAGCCACCACCCACCCTTGTTTCCTCTCTGAGCACTTGTAATGACCAGCTCCTGAACATTTAGGTATTAGGTGGGGATGGGAGTGGGAAGGGAAGGCAACTAAGACTTACTGCTCTATGCCTGACATTGGAGAAAAGAGCAAGTACAAAGGCCCTGAGGTAGAAATATGGTTAGTGGGTTTCAGGAAAGCAAAGAGGCCTCTGAGGCTGGTGTGGATTGGGCAAGAGGAAAAGTGATAGAGTTGAAGCTAGGAAGGTAAAGGAAGATAGTTTCTGTAAGCCTTGGTAGAGACTGTGGCTTTTACTCTGAGTTGGCAAACACACGGTCCAATTGATTTTCCTCAAGGATTGTTCTGGCTGATTGAGAATCATAGGTGCCCCCTTCCTCCAAAGTGGGGCCCTTCCTCTCTTGTTTTCATTTGTCTTAGCACTTTGCATGGTACTTACTTCTCACAGAATAAGCACTCAATACATATTTCTTGAAGGTCTTGGCCAGAGCCCAATCCTTCACTTTTATTTAGGTTCATTGTGAGTATGGAGGGCTTTGTGACTGTCACTCAGATGGACACTTGGCCTTAGTGTCTTGTTAGGAGTTTTTTCCTCTTGTGGGTTCTGTTCCCCAGATGTCATATGGGTAGAAATTGACATTTGGCAAAAGCACAGCTGTATGCAGCGTTGCGCACATCTGGTACCCACATGTCTAACTGTAGACTTGATAGTTAGCCAGATATCTGTGAATGTGTTGTAGGCAAACCAGAGAAATGGGGAGTCTGAAGCGCTAGCAATAGGTGGTCAGTGCAAGTGGCTTTCAGGCGGCGGGTGGCCATTTACCCGGAGTGACCTGGATGCCTATGCTACGGCCAAAAAGCAGAGCTTCAAGCCTAGGACTCATTTTGTCCCCCAGATAAGCTCAAGTGTATATGGTTGATGGTGGGATCCTGGATGCCTCCTCTCCTCAGCTCAGTATTCGCATCTGTATAATGAGACATTCAAAGTGGAAGACGAACTTAAAAATCATTTGGCTTAAGAATATCACAGCATAACTGGGGTTTTGTATTGGATGGATCTTTCCTTTCTCTGGGGCTCTGTTCTCTACAATGCAAGGATGATTGCAAATGGATCTCTCCCAGGGAGCCCCCAGGCCAAAGAGGTTGAAATCCTTCCTCTGAAACTTGGGCCATTTTCTGCCAGGGACAGACTATGCCTCGAACTTCTGTTGGTTTGGAGAAAAATTGATTTCTTTGCATTTTCCCTTTTGCATCCTTCCTGTTTTACTTATAAGGAGGCGACTTTCTTGAATGGAAATGGAGACTCCTAGGCACAATTAATACTATAATTTAAAAATGCAATGTTATTGAAGTTATTTTCCTCTAAACTGCTATTCAATTATAGGCATTGGAGAATTTACAGGCCCTATTTTAAGCCTTGGAGTCTCCAATACATTTTAGAGCTGTTCTTTAAAAGACATGGGCAGCATGTGAAAATCCCAGATGTTTCCTCAAAGCTCTCAGAGTCTCTGAGCTGAGTGGGGAAAGAAAGTGTCAATCAGACCCCTCCAGGGCAGTGAAACTTGGATTGAAATGTCTCACACTATTTTGTCTTGAAAAATCCCCAAAAGAAATGTGTTTCTTTCCTGGGGAAGGAAACTGGAAATCCAAAGATTCCTAAGGGAGGTGACCTTCCAGGAAATAAGAGTGGACTAAAGGGTTGGAAGGGAGGTTGCCTTTGACCTCAAGCCTACTTGGGTTGAACTTTCTCTTTTGGTCATCTCATTTACCCTTCACACTTGGAGGGAGGCGGTGTCACCCCTAGTTTGCAAAAGCTTAATCTCTGAGGGACAATCCATCTAGAAAGTGATAACACCAGGACTCGGGCTGAGGTTCACGGACTTTTCACCTCCCTGGCCTTCCCCGGGCAGCCTGCAGTGTCATTAAGCCACAAATTCTGCAGCTAGACTTCCAGCCATTCAGCTTAAAGACCCGAGCAAGTTTCTCAACCTTCTGTGTTTAATCCAAATTGGGGCTAAGGACTGTGTTTCTCATCTAATCGGGGCTAATAACTTTATCTGTCTCATAGGGCTGTTGTGAAAATTAATAGAGTTAGTGAATAGGAAAACCTCAGCTGTTCTAGATATATGCCTGCTTGGCACACGGTAAGAGCTATACAAAAAAAAAAAAATACCCCAAACGAGCTCTTGTTCTGATTCTCTTGACTCCAGCTGGAGTTGGGAGCCTGGGAATGTGAAGAAACGGTGGACCTGTCCTCACTGATTCCTCTGTGCTCCACCTTTGAACTCCTCTGAGATTTCACACCTTGAGGGTCTCCTTTGCTGCTGGAGCTTCCTCAGTTCTAGTCCCCTCCATGACTTGTGGTTTGGCCTTCCTGCTCTTCACTTGTTCCTTACACGTTTCATCACTGACCATGATGGAAAATCATGGAGCTTCAATCACTAAACTTGCCACTTAACATCCATGTTGGCCATGAGCAAATTTCTTTAGATTTCAAAGGCTTGATCGTTCCATCTGTAAAATGGAACTAATAGTATTACACCTTCCATGGGACTGTTGTGATAATTCAATGCCATTAACATATGCAAAGGTCTTCAATGATTAATTGCTGTTCTTTCACAATTATCATTATTTATCGTTGATGAAGATGCTAAATTTGCTTTTTATTTTCTAATTTCTACTCATCATCTTAAGAGTCAATTAAAATCCTACATTCTATCTCCAACACCCTGCAACTTTCCTACAGCTAAACTTCTCCTTCCCCTAAATTCTCTGTGGCATCAGAGATTGTGGGCTCATCAGACCATTTTCTGTGTGTCTTTCTACTTCCTGGGGAAACCTGCTTTTGTCCATCTGGAAGTGAGGGCTCAGCTTTGTCTATGATGCTTGAACCGAGCAGGAGGTGGTTGTCTTGTCTTATATGGCTACAGAGGTTCTGAATCCTCAGTGCTAAAGAAATAAAAGGACTCTAAGAAAATTGAACAAGTCTCTCCATTGTACTGAGGCAACCATAAACAAAAACAAAAGTCCAAAAACAAAAATGATTTCCCCCAGGTCATAAAGCCAGAGGGAACCACCACAGCAGCTGAGAAAGAACAGAGGATTTGGAACAAGAGTAATCCTCAAGTTTGAGCTCCTCTACTAATCACTGTGACTTTGAGCAAGTCATTTAATCTCTCTGCACCTTGACTTTCACCTCTGTCAAATGGTTATAGGAACCCTTAACCCACAGACTGTTAGATTTACTGAGCTGTGAGTGCTAAGTCACTTCAGTCATGTCTGACTCTTTGCAACCTTATGGACTGTAGCCCTCCAGGCTCCTCTGTCCATAGGATTGTCTCTGCAAAAATTCTGGAGTGGGTTGCCATTTCCTTCTCCAGGGGATCTTCCTGACCCAGGGATAGAACCAATGTCTCTAACATCTTCTGCATTGGCAGGTGGGTTCTTTACCACTAGCGCCAATGAGCTGACATAGAGCTTCTACAGTGCATTGAGGCATAACTATTCTCATTACCCCATAGCTTTGTGGTATACTGGATGAGCCCATGTTCCTTTCACTGCTCATGGTTAACTTGCTTTTTCCCAAACAACTGGCTTCCAGTAATACACTTTGGGGATACTGAGAGTCAAGCCTCCTCAGGGCCCCGGTGGTCACTCAGCGTCTGAACCCCAAAGTCCAGCATCAGCCTTGTGGGGTTGGGACATGCCATGCAAAGACCATGCTGGTCCCTGAAGCAGTGCTGTGTCTACACCCAGCTGCTTTGGTTCTCGTCGTTTTCACAGAGAGGATGGGATGCTCCTATCCAACATACTTGGTGTCTTTAAAAGCAAACAAAACCACTCTTGCTCTGGACATTCTATTAGCACTAATAACAGTCACCACTCCACACCCAGGGTGGAGGCCAGGGGAAATGCTCTCTGGGAAGTTTTGTTTTCCAAACTCCTTTATTGTCAGTGCTTGGCTGGGAAATCAAGTAGCTCTGGCTGAAGGGAAATTCCTACGCACACCTCCTTTTCTTTTCCCGATGTGTGCAGATGTGGCGCCTCCTCACTCACCGCCTTCCTGGTCACCAAGACCCACACTGCAGGGAGGTGTTGACCACAGGTGCGTCTCTTTGAGTAGCCTGGCACCCTTCCCTTGGCAAAGGCAGAAAAAGCCTTCTAGGTTGGCAGGCCCAAGCATCCCAGTCTAAATGTCCACTGAAATGTCTTTGGCAGGTTCCAGAACTTGTATCTCATTCCTCCCAGCCTAGGAGATTCCAAGAGAGAAATTTGGACTTGTTCTCAAACCCTTGGGCTTCAACAATATTTGTTAAAAATAAGTATCTTTAGTGAACATTTCTGAGTGGCAGCTGTAAGCAAATACCCAGTGGGCACAATTTATTTCATAGATAGGCTAGACCCTCTGTTGGGCACTCATTCATGCTCAGAAATGAATTTATGGCTATATCAGCCAGAAGACCTTGGTTGCAAGCAACAAAACCAACTCCTGCTGATGTAAGTATAAGAGGATTTATTGAAATGGCAACAGGAGCTTAATGAATCAGTGGGAACGCTGGAAACCTGAATTTGGAAATAAGTTCGAAGCAAATAATGCAGAATGAGGAACTACAAGTACATTCTCATAGCGGGAGCAGTTGGGTCAGAGATCTTCAGGAATCTGTGACCACCTTTTTCATCTTTGAATTATTTACTCAGAAATCAGATGAGTCTTAGAGGGCATCAACTGGTCACTCATTTACCCCTGGGTTTAACTGAGAAGCCCTCGGGGATTCCTTTGACTCCCATGGTGGGAGAACAGGCATCTGAATTTACCAATCCATCAAGGTTGCAAATAACCAGGGAGAATTAATTTCTCCAAAAAAAACCAAGCTCCTGGTTGAAATAGGGAATGGAAGGTTTCCCTCTCCTAAAAGTCTCTATGTTTGGTTTCACGGTTTAGAATGGCATGTGCGTGTGTGTGTGTGTGTGTGTGGGGTTTTGAACACCCAATCTCAGTGAACATTTTCTGAACATCTACACTCTGCCAGGCATGTGCTAACTACGGGGGAATGTAGTGGTGAAGACAGTAATTATGTTGAAGGGGAAAGATGAGTCTCAAGAGCTAGAATACAATATGGCAGTACACACGTGCACACAGGGCTGTGGAAAATAGTCCTGCTCTTCCTGATAAAGTCTAGCAAAACATTCCAGAAGAAGTGACACACACACACACACAAAAGAAGTGACACAAGCCAGATCTTTCAGCTCTAGAACAATGGAAATAGAGATGGTTCATTTGTAATGCTAAACATTCACATATCCTCCCATTCATTATAAATTCATTCAACAAATATTCATTAGGCCCCTGGAGTGTGTGAGACTCCGAGTTTATAGGATTGAAAAGAATAACCATCACTGTACATGAAAACAACCAGTAAGCAAGAGATAGCAGAGACGTCCTGAGCTATTTTTTCCTGACTTGTGTGCATCTCACTGGCCAAGGTCTGAGGCACTCCAACCATTCCTCTGGCTACTCACTTAGGAGGAGAGGAACCAGCCTGGAAGCCACAGAAATTCCCTTTGTGCCTCACCTCCAGATTTTGAACTACTTTGTTCTACTTTCCCAAAAACTCTTCCTTCCTCTCACCTAGCCCCAGGGCTAGGATAAGTCCTTCTGGAGCACAAGGAGGGATGGAGGAGGGAATCAGGGGCTCTTTCTGTGATCCTAGCCTCAGCACAAATCTGTCGGCAGTGCTCTCAGCTCTGGGCCTGTCCAGATGGGTTCAGTTCAGTTCAGTTCCTCAGTTGTGTCCAACTCTTTGTGACACCATGAACTGCAGCATGCCAGGCCTCCCTGTCCATCACCAACTCCCAGAGTTCACCCAAACCCATGTCCATTGTGTTGGTGATGCCATCCAACCATCTCATCCTCTGTCGTCCCCTTCTCCTCTTGCCCTCAATCTTTCTCAGCATCAGGGTCTTTTCAAATGAGTCAGTTCTTCACATCAAAGTATTGGAGTTTCAGCTTCAACATCAGTCCTTCCAATGAACCCAGGACTGAACTCATTTAGAATGGACTGGTTGGATCTCCTTGCAGTCCAAGGGACTCTCAAGAGTCTTCTCCAACACCACAGTTCAAAAGCATCAATTTGGCGCTCAGCCTTCTTCACAGTTCAACACTCACATCCATACACGAC